>JBBPMA010000001.1:148596-244789 GCA_038090075.1 Xanthoconium purpureum
TCGAGTACAATTTTGTCCCAGCCAGCTGGCCAACAGGGTCTGGACGAGGCTACGCATAGCAGACACACCATTCGCTTCCTCCGCTCCAGCCTCCTGGGTCACCTCCCGCTTCTGACAGTCCTGTTAGTGGAGTTGCACCTTCCGGTCGCTCTCCCGTCTTGCGTGTGTCGGCAACATAGACACCTTAGCGCTGGACGCGTATCAAGCGACAATGAATCATCGGCGGGACCGCTTGCCCAAGCCAGTGCTCGCTATTCAGACTGGAGGGAAACACTTAACTACTTCCCACGTGATGCGTTAGAATGATCACGTGGAAAGGGGATTGGTTCAATGACTGAATATAAAGTCTGAAAAACACAGTGGAATTGTCATTATTACTCATCGAAAAGACATAGGGAAGCATCATCAAGTGTGGAGAAGCGGAAAGGAAATGAATGAATGAGTAGCTAGCATGCATTGCAGGTCAGTCGTGGTTTACAGCGTGTAGAGATAAAGTGAAAATGCTAGGCGACAGAAAACGAAAGAAAAGTATATATCCAATGAGCGACAACATTAATCAAGATTCACGCATACTCTGCTATTGTCAGGTGGTTTCGGCGAGGATTCAGAAGCACCTAAACGAGTGAGTCTGTTCCGGAAACGTCCTGAGCGCACTGGCTCTTTGCCTTGACTCGTCCCATTGGTCGCGAGTTCATGGGATCGAATGTGTGTGAGGTGTGTATCATTCGCCGATTCCTCTGCACCTTTACCGGGTCGTGAAAGCGACAGAAGACGGCGTAGACCCGATCCACCACCTCGCACTCTCGCACTCTTGCTATCTTTGGTATCAACAACGACGATAGCTTTGGCTGCCGTGGACATTGGTGGCTTCTCATTTACATGCGACACCTTGCGAGCACGGTCTTGGTTCGGTATCGTGGGACTCGCAACGGGAGAAGGCGAATGTCCGTTAGCGTGGTCTTTGCCCTCCACGTTGACTAGGACCCAACCGTTGCCACTGCCACTTCGACTTCCCGTTTTCGTCGGCGAGGCTGGTGCGCTAGAACTACCCTTCGACTTTCCAAGACTGTCTCGCGACGAGGGAGGAGGTGGAGATCGGGGTGTTATCATCCCTATCATTCCGGCCTCGCTCTTGCGCACAGCCCCATCACGCACAAGTTCAGGTAGAGCGACCCGTGCATCGACATCGTGAAGAGATCTGTCAGGATGCCTGCAGTGTTCGGGGCGAACAGTAGCCTCGTCCGTTTTCGAAGAATCGTTGGCTTCGCTTGCTTCCTCCTCTGGCGTCATTGACCAACCCCCAGGCAGCACTGGAACGTGCAACACGGGATGAGGCTTGGGTTCCTCGGTAAATAGTTCTTGCTCCTCCTGAATATTCTCGATACCCTCTGGCTTACCCAATCCCGTCCATCTGATTGGAACATCGCAAGACCCCGTCGTGTCAATGGAATTAGAAGAAAATGCCGAATCTCGTATGCGGAACATCCCCGGGCTGAGAAGTGTTGGGTTCTCTCCCAGTACAAAGTCTTGTGCCCGAGGTCCACTTGGTGGCGGTGAAGGGGTACGAGGATCGCGTGGATGTGTCGTGAGTAACGGTGGAGTTTTTGCATGCGTCGACACCGGCCTCATGGTGCTGACTCGACGGTGTGGAGATGGTGACCTCGACCCGTTCGCACGTCGTTCCGGGGTCGAGTGAATGGTCTCTTCACCACCATATTTAGATTCTGGTGGTTCCCCAGAGTTTGGGGGATAAATGGCTTTAGAGAGAAATCGGTTCCGATTGAGCGTCCCGACCCCAGTCATATTCTCACAACTACTCGGCACCGCACTAGGCAGAGAGGTACGGTAGCGACCATGTTCGTCATCGTCAGGCGCATCGAAATCCACAGAGACGGGTACTTGAGCTCTCGGAGCGGGTTTGCGCATGCCTGGAACCGCATGAGGAGAAGAAAGTGATGATTGTGTAGGGAATGATGATCCAAAGCCATTGGTTTCGGTGGCCGCTCGGATATGGTGGGTGGGAGATGGACCATGTGAGGGAGGAAGCAAATGATGAGGGGCTGTTGCTATCCGTCTGTGCAACGACGATGGAATAACTCCCCCATCAGGATTGAGCCCGGGATCAGGGGTAGACGCTCTGTTAGATCGCCGAACATCCAACATGGACCCGGATGGGCTAATTGGCGACTCTGGGCAATTCTGATCGTATGGGTCCGGAGATCCAGGTCCGATGAAAACCCACAAATCCTTGACGCGTGAGCGACCACATATGGAAAGAGACGTAACCAGTGTGCAGGCATGACCATCGAGAGAAGTGAGGAGAGACAGGATCTGATGGAGCGAATCGGTTGCAAATGTATCCTCGTTGAACCCTGAGAGAACTGAGTTGGTAGCAGGCACACGACAAATACGTCGTATACTCACAGCTGTATCCCTTGAGCTTAAATTCGTATGCTGCATCCCCAACCTTTTTCTCCGACACGACCCCTCTTGGCCAAGAGCCACGCACTGCCTGCAGAATGGCCGGAGTAGAATTCAGAGGAGGGTATATGACACGCATGACGGTGCTGGAGATGAAAGATATCGCAAAGGGTGTCTTCCTCTCATGCTTACCACCAGTGCCGTGGGACAGGTTACTCCCAGAACCAGCAGGGATTGGGGAATGGGGTGGGAATGCCAATGGCGGAGCAGATAGGCGAGAGAAAGCAATTGTCAAACGATCGTCACGTTCGCGACCGTAGTCGACAGTGGAAACAATGGTATAACAATGCCTATAAATAACGGCAAGGATGTCGAGGAGGATGCGCTCCGTACGTGCGCTCTTTGGGGAGGCCCAAGGTTTGCCGTGGAGTTGAAACTCGCACAGCTTTTGAGCCGTGTCCTCGCGGCAAGCAGCGTTAAGGTAGAAATGGTCAAAGAGACGGCGTAGGTCTGCGATGACCTCGAGCGAGAAAGAATAAAGTCTAATGAAACTTGAACCGGAAATGGCTAGCAAGGAGAAATCTGAAGTTGTCCGCTGGTCACGAATGAATTCTTTCCTGGGGACGAAGCCTGAGTCTGTCAAGCTGGAGACAGGCTGCATGTGAGCGATGGTCGGCCAGGATGGGGTGTGAAGGGTAAGAACGAGATGACCAGGACGTATATCCCCAGCAAAAGCCTGAGCGGTCAGGTAAACGTCAGGTAAACGGGTGGCCAATGTTGAATCAAAAGTGGAAAGAGGCGAGAATGAAACTTACGAGAAAACGTGCTAGACACGCCAATCGGTGCGTAAGGTGACCCGAAACAAGTTAAGCAGGCGGTAACGGTCAGGTGAGGCGATGGCGGCAGGAGAGAGACGGCTGCTGAGTGCTGCGCGGCGGGTCCGGCAGGGGGAGTCCGTTGCTCCAGCTTACGGTCGGCTTAGGGTGACATTAAGCGTGTTGGTGGCGGTGCAATGTCCAAGGTCACTCAGGCTGGCACCACACGTGTTTATCTACTACAACTTCCAGAACTATGGCCAACCTCGCAAAGCTAAACGTGTTGATGTGTAGGCACCAGCGACCTCCTTACCCGTTACAAACTGACGTTTGTCGCAGGCGGCACGGTACGTCACTATGCCCGCGGACGATCAGTCATCACATATGTAATGAACCCAGGGTGAGTACACCACAGGATGGACAGGTCAAGGAGCCTCCAAATCCGACAAAAAGGTGACCCGACCCTCCAATGTGCCACCATTTACCAATCTATCCGTCCGATTTCTAGATCGGCGTCAGTTCAGCCATCCTGTAGCTTCTTACTTTGTCATGACACATTCCAGGTAGTTGGCCTGACGCTCTTCGATCTTCGGAGACTCGGCAAGGCGAGCAAGAATCGATCGACCCACATACCAAGTGGCTCACGTAAACGTACTAGGTTGGTAAACTTGGAATGGTCGGCGTCAACGGATCCAAGTTTCCCTTGATCCGGCAACACCTGCAGCAGAACATAGCTGATGCCTACAAGGACATGGACACCTCGTAAGGGTCAGTAGTCCCGTAGCAACTGCCTTCCCTGACACCAGAAATCATTGCAGATTCGACGAATTCCCGAAAGAAGGGAAAATCGATCCGGAGGCCTGTCAGTAATCCGTTGCCACGATCATATCGTGCAGCGCTTAAATCGCTATGCCAGACAAGCAAGCGATGGACAAAATGTCTCCCGGCGATGCCGTGGTAATCTTTACTCCAGACAGTTGGTTTTCATTCCAGGCTATGAGAGATACTCTGACCACGACGCTTTTAACCCCACAGGTACCCATTACCCCATCAGTCTCTACGCAATCGAGCATGGCATTCACGTCCTCGTTACCAAACCAGCAACTCAGCTTCTTTCTCACCACAACGAACTCATCGAAGCCGCTCGGAAGCACAATGTTATCTGCTTTGTCGAGCACCACAAACGTTTCGATCCCGTTTACAGTGATGCCAAAGCGAGGGCACAGACACTCGGAGAATTCAACTTCTTCAGTGCATGGATGAGCCAACCAAAAAGTCAGCTGGAGACGTTCAAGGCATGGGCTGGTCAAGACTCGGATATCAGGTAGTGGCTATTACCTTGGCGACGAATCCACATTCTTAACTTGTTTCCTTTCCAGCTACTATCTTTCTTCGCATCACATCGATATTTGCTGTTGGATCTTGCAGGACAAGGCCGTACCGACTCGTGTCGTTGCGAGTGCTGCTACTGGTATAGCTACAAGTGAACCCTACAACTGCGTACCACAGACGGAAGATACTATAACGCTGCTCGTCGATTGGCAATCTATCACCAGCCAGAAGCACAAGGGGACCGCGGTGTACACTGCATCTTGGACTGCGCCTCTGAAAGCTGGCATCCATTCTGCTCAACACTGGTACTACATGGGAGAAAAGGTGAGTATGGCAATGCTCTAAAATCTTCCACTACATCTACCATCGTACGTTTCAGGGCGATATCAATGTCGATCAGGCTCACCGTGGCTATGATGTCACGGTGGACGAGATGGGGAAGACATGGTACAATCCATTCTAGTATGTTGCGGCCGGACTCGTCTAGATGACTTACTGATAAACGATTAGTATGAAGTACTCTCCGTCTGAAACTGGCCACTTTGATGGGCAACGGGGATATGGATATGTATCGATCGAGAAGTTTGTCGACGCCGCACGCGAAGTGAACGCCGGCGTGGCGAAACCGAGCGACTTTGATACAAGCGGATATCCAACCATCGCAAATACTGTACTCACAACAGCCATCCTTAACGCTGGACGTATTAGCCTGGATGAAAGGAGGCCTGTGGGAATTAGGAAAAGTGAAGGTGTATGGTTTCTAGAATAGGCGCCCTTGATGTGCTACCAACCTAGCTGCCGGCCTGAGCTGTGCAGTACTTATAACATAATAACTCTGTGGCCTTGTTCTCAGGAAAAGTGGAAACACATGGCTCCCGGTAAATTGACACGGCCAATTGAACGCGTTACATAGATGCTATATACATACATGTTTACTTCCTCTAACAGGACATGGGAGAATTGACACGGTCAATTTGATCCGACGGAACGGGTCTTCATTCTTTGTGAACACGACGCGACGATTATTATACTTACCCAACTGTCACAACCGGTGTTCCTTGAAGCTCCAATGCTGTGTATTGTCATAGACACTGATATGTTCTGCTCAGAGAACGGTGCAAATCACAGTTAACCCTTGGTATTGCAGATACTGTATTGTAAAAACATTGTTCGATTGGGTAGGAGATGCGGGGATGCTGCAACATTGACGAGATGGAATGTGTAACAAGTGCGGAAGGCCAAATTAAGGTAGGCACAGGGAACAGTGTACGGTTGGTCAAGGGCCGAGGACAAACCGATGCAAGAAACCGCACGTGACGAGCCAAACGGCCGACAAGGGATGAGATTTGAACGGGGTGATAAAGTGAAGAATAATATAGAACGAATGCGATTGACAGTAAATGAGGGAAACTGTCGACCTCGTCACGTGAGGAATGTTGCGAGAGTGATTTTCGGGGAAAGCGAGCGATGTGACGGATGATGTATGCATAGAGTAACAAGGATCGGAATGAGTTGGAATGATTGCACATTGTCCGCAGAGTCGACACAACGTGATTGTTTGCAGAGAAAGGCGAGGAAGCCGCTGACAGAAGGTCTTGTCATGCATCATGTGGTTTGGCACAGCTAGATGCGCTAGCTTGACCATCGTCCTCCTGAGAATACTGTCGACAAACGTGGTGGAATCGAGATGGAAGGGTGAATATTGCAAAGGAAGGATAATGCATGGATGATGAGTTGTGGAAACAGTGCACAAGTGGCCGAGCGTGTAGGTGATATTACATTTTGAGACCTGTGGAGGAATGAGGCGCTATGCGACAGCGGCCACTCGCGGTGAGCCGTTGAGGTTGTGGAGTGCGGGGCGACTATAAGCGACAAACTCGTGGGGGAGGTAGTGATCCGGGGGTGCTTCGATACGTTGTTTGTTGACGGAGAGCTCAAATGTTGTGGGAAGATTCTCCTTGTCGTCTTCAGACAGGAACGAGCTTGAAAACGGATCTGAAGAGAACGATGATGGGCTCGTAGGTGTCAAAGGGAAGTCGTCTGAGACATCGGATATAGTTGTGGTGGCACTCATTGGTGTACTTGTGCCAGACAGCAACGCGGAGCGCTTTGGTGTCGTGGGGAAAGGGACAATTTGTTGTCGATCGTAACGACCGCCCTGAAGATAATACTGGACAACAAAGGTTGCAGCCTTCGAGTAGAAGGCGTAGGAGTATTTCTTCACCAGCGTCTCGGAGAGATCATTGACACGCTTGGAAAGGCGATTATCCAAGAGTTCCACAATTTCCTGACATTCCTCTGTCTCCTCGAAAAGGCGCCGTGGCTTGCCGCAGAGAAAACGCGCGAGCGTCAAAGCACCCAATGCTATCGATGAAGGAGGATATTTGACGAATTCACGATAGAACAGTGTGATCTCCATGAGGAAACGCGCGACGTGTTGGACCTTCTCTTCCTCGACGAATGGATCGCAACACATCAGGCGGAGCCAAGCCTCAGCTGTGGGGTGCCCAAGAGTCCATTGGATCGTTGCAAGTACGTGACCCTCCATTTGAATAAATGCCGATTCATCGTATGTTTCCCGACAAATCTGCGCGAGTTCTTGAACAGTAGGTACGCGATCTTTCGCATCTTCGAACTTGGCTGCGATCCATAATGCTGCACATCCGACGAGCTGATAATGCTTGATATACACGATTCGGCGAGAAACGTAGCGGTCCACTATGTTGAGGGTGAGATAAAGAGTTTCTGGGCGAAGGCGAAACGCAAAGTGGATCTCGACAAGAAAATCAACCAGACAAGGACGCATATGCCACCGTATTTCAGGTTGTTGATCCATGGATTGCGCCGATGACATGGTATACCGCTATTTGTTACGGCAAGGATCAACGTTAAAATATTGGGGAACTTGGGAAGACCTAACCTCCATTTCGTGCATGTAGTATCGGATATCGTCGCGATACTCTTCCTCCAGAAGAACTCCGTGTCGTCGAAGGGCAGCAATTCGCGCGTCACGTTGGCGCTGTTGAAGTAAAGCAGCCTTGGCAGAGTAGGGGGATTTGTGACTCGGAGCAAGGGGAGCGCTTGGAGTCCTGTGAATTTTGAAGACGCCTGTCGGAGATGGGCGCTTCTTCGGATATGCGACTTTTCGAGAGCCCCGATAGGAAGAAACCGAAATGTCTTTCATGTCTGAGTCGATGGGTTTGGGGTATGTTCGCTGGGAAAGGTGATTGACCGACAAGAGGCTGGGGAAATGTTCCGCGGGAAGAGTAAACTGTTAGCACGGGTCTGAATGAAGATAGAGACAGAAGGCGTGGATACGTAAAGCGCCCGAATTGGCACGGGATCGATTGATTGTGCGATCCGCAAAGAACTTCACCATCAATGAACAGGTCATTGGCGGAGGTTGAAATATGGTATGCTTGGTTCGACGGACGAAGGATACGAGGTCGACAAAAAATGACGTGCGACACTCACTGAGGACAGGATGGTGATCATGCAATGACGGCGAGCGCACTCTCGTGGACGACGTCGAAGGCGGCAGGTGCGGTACGCAGGGTTGAGTGTGGCGTACACGGAAGACTAGATGAAATGAATCGTGGTCAGCGTGGAGAGTCGTGAGTAGAAGGAGTGTGGATGCGAAAGACAAGAGACGAGTTCAACGTCGCGAGCAACGACGAGGAGGAGCAAGTCTTCTGAAACGAAGACTTGACAAGAAAGAGGGAAAAGACTACCTGAAATGAATATAAAGCACAGCAACAACTGTGGTCCACGCTGGCTGGCAGGTATGTATATAAAAGGAAAGGACAGAAAAGAAGAAGAAAATATTTATCGCGAAAAAATGTGCCAAACATGTCTAAAAAGGAAAGGCAAAGCGCTTCCAAAATGGAAGTAAACAACAAGGCGACAGCGAACCAGCTCATCCGAGGCAGGTCCTCTGCGACGGCTATCTCCACATTCCTTGCGCCATATTATGATGGGTCCAGTGGCAACGGGCGTAATGCCGGCAAATCTCACAGCCCAAGTCCTGACAGCGACACTGCACCCGCTGGTGGGAAAGGCTAGTCCACATCCACACTGACACGTGGACACGGCGCCCTCCGTGAGCGGGTTTCCCACGACCCCACGTTTTACGATGGAGAGAGAAATGACGTATTTCCAAGTCAACTCACACTGTAGGTTTCGAGTGCAGGGCTCTACCCATGAACCGTGAGTCAAGCAAGGACGACAGACCGACAGGAAACACTCACAACTGTCTTGAAAACTGCTGTTCACTTTGTCAACGTTGCCATCCACGGACGCAGACGACTTTGGCTCACCTGCAGAGGCCAACCACCGACGCCTTGTTGTAATTAGTTAAAAAGGAATTAAAGAAGATGCTGGTAAGGATCAAGCGAAGCGAGGGACGGTGTAAAAGAGAGACTGGCGAGCTCGAGGGTGGATGCAATGCAACGACTACAAGGAAAAATCGTCTCGAAGTGAATCGAGCGCGCGGTAGATCACGAGTAACGAGCGCACTTGCAGCGACTTTGTACTCGCAAAAATAGTTGGCGTCGGGCGGGAAGCAGATGGAGGTGGGCCAGAGGATCCAAGTCAAGGTACCTTTTACCAGCCGCAATGCGTGCACCCGCTTATCCATTTGTCCTTTCAAGCGGGCATGCGGCATGTATTACTTACTTCGTCCTCGGTGATATTTTGAGCTCTTCAATCTGATTTGGCAGGGTAACTCCACGTTGTCTGCCTGCAGGCATCAGATGTTTGGTAGGTTACTTGTCTTCTTTATGTAAGTTTTCACCAGGGTCCTGGTCTTCCCAGCAACAAGTGCGCTTGCACGCTGTGAGCCTCTGACGAGGCCATTCACCTGCGCTCTACAAATTATGTCTCCTGCGCACGGCTCCAATTCGCTTCACTGGATGTCGGCGCACGTCTGTGTGATCCTGCCGTGTTCCGTAGGTCCCATTTTGCACCGCTCCCACGAACACCTTCCATCAGTCACTTCTTATCAGGGCGCTCATCGTATATAGCTTCACACATCGTTCATCGAGAGGTACAGCCTGCGTCCCTATCGGATTCCCAAATTATGATCTAATAGATGTTGTATTATTCAACTGATTATCCGGTGTGACAGGTGCCTTAGACCGCTCACCTCACAATGCGGCGCCATGCCCTATCTGGAACCGAGTAGGAATAGCCAAGCACGCCACCAATCGCAGGCTACCAGGCGGACTTGAACTGGCCGAATAGTTTTCCAAACCCCCCATCTGACTAGGTGCATCTTGTGTAGCAAAGTTCGGCGATGGGGATAAGACGACGTTCAAGCTCCACGGTGTTCCAAAGATTGAAGAGCGCCCCACGTTTTACTGGTTGCTACGGAAGAATAGAAGTCTTCCTTCATGGTGAATTCTCAGCGACCTGAAACCCTCCCCTGTGATTGGATTTGCCGAGTCAGGCCCTCCAATTACCGCTGCATCACAGGCCACGCCTTACATATTTCTAGCTACGCTTGACATGATGGCGCACGCAACAGCCGCATCTCACCCGAGGGTCCCAGACAGTACAAGGAAACCATGCAAATACGGTCAAGGAACTGATATGCGCGGCATCACGCCTCAAACTCATATGAATTCATAGTGAAACAGTGAGAAGAATCAAATGAACGGTATGAAACTATGTATCAATAAGGAATGCAGAGCGTCCACGGACAATTAGGCGAACAGTGGGAAACGAAATCAGATAGTTACCAGCGAAATAGTATATTTAGCATCTAGCTCAGTCTCTGCGTGCTCCGTTCATGAGTAAAGCCATGAGGTCATGAGCGGGCTGGTTGGTAGCTCCGCCACCGAAACCTTGCTGTTGAAGATGCAGCGGGAGCATATGTGGTGGGATTTGCTGTTGAGCTTGTTGGTGTTGCCTCAAAGCGATATGAGGTGGTTGAACTTGAGGGCCTTGTTGCCCAAATCCTCCACCAGGCCCGCGAAGCCCACCATGCATGCCATTAGCACCAGCAAGCCCCATCAATTGCGCTTGACTGGATCCGAGATTACCGGCATGAACCAGTCCCTGTAATGCGTTTGGACCCAACGTCCCTTGTAGCTGATGTGCGCCTGGGTGAGGGGTGCGAATCTGAGGCCCGCCATTGAAGCCTAGTGAAGGCGGTTGGAAGTTATTAAAGGACGGTTGAGGTCCGTTTCCGTGTACTGTCCCATGAACGGCGCCATTCGTCATCCCTACAGCTGGACTGACAAACTGGCTGGGCTCATGAGGGGGCCGTCCGCCGAGATTAGCGAGGCCGGGTGGTAAACGCTGCACTGAGGCGAGATGATTAGGAGACGGGGCGCCGCGGAATTGAGTAGGTTGCATTGACATAGGACCATTCCGCCCTATGTTGCTATGCTGCATATGGATCGAGGGTACTGGGCCGTGATAGATTTGAGTTGGAGCACGTTGCCCATTGTTGAATTGAATGGGCTCATCAGCAAAGTCAGAGAACATTGCGCTACCCTGTCGACTGCGAGGTGGTGGGACTGACCGAAGGCCGGGAACCATGCCATCTGGAACAAAGGTTCTATCATCATAGAGAGAGTCCAGGCGACCGGGCCCGAGCAGATGGGGATGGCCCTGAGCATTTTGTAAGCCGTGCAAATTATTCGAGGGTGAGCCATAGCTCATGTCTAGGCTGGACAGTTCTGGAGCAATGCCAAGTCTCTGGGCCTGTGGGAGGTATGAAATTTTGATTTGGTATGATTTGGATCAATGCTTACCTGCGCAGAGTTACTAAGCATCGCAAAGATGTCTTCTATTGCTTTGGTTTCAGAATTGTGGGGAGGACACAAGCCCGGAAGGTCTGTTTTCTGAGAAGTGGGTTGCGACAACCCCGATGTCCCTGTCGGACCTTTCGCGAACGAAGCAGGTTGACTGTCTCTGTTTTTCCCATCGAAGAACTTTGCGAATCGACTACCTTTTGCAGCGGCAATACCTGAACCAACAGGTTCGAGTGACTGGACCGTGTGGCTATTCAAAAATCCGCCTCCAAGATTTGGCTCTGCGGGCAATACGTGGTCCGCGGGAAAGACCGCGCGATCACCAGCCAAGGTCAGAGGTCCGCGATGAATCGCTTCGGATGGAGATGTATTCGTGAGGGCAGGTGCGTCTCTGCGCTCATCGAACGGCGAAAATCCATTGTTGGGTCGTAGGGTCTCGGCCACGGGCATAAGGTGCAAGGAGGGCTCGACTGATTGACTAACCCCAGCACTAACGCCGACATTACCGTTCTTTTGGACGAATGATACTGGACTTTGAGAAGAGGTCGAGCGCATGGACGAGTTAGCTGTATTTTGTGGATTCCGGGACCCGAGCGCAAGAAGTCGGGATCCACCAAGAAGATGAGATTGGGAGTTCAGGGGATTCGCCGCGTCAGACTTCGTCACTGCAGACAAGTCGGAGGAGATTGTAGCTGAGAGTAGTCGCGAACTCTGTGGAGTCAATTTACCGGAAGTTTCGGATTCTTGGCCATCGAGAGCCAGTGATAGAGTGGCCTGTGAGGAAGAGATGGACGCAATCGGCGCCGCCGCATCAGCAGTCACACCGACCACCGCAGAAGCTTCACGTTGTCTATCAGGTGATGACACATGAGAAATACCTCCGCTCGAAGGAACAGGTGTGGGTGTCGAATTCGCGCCAGCCTCCAAGGATGCACAAACTGCTAGCATGATAAATGCGAATGAATTCACCGAATATTAGCCGCGCACCTCGTAAAACATCATCGTGGATATCTGCAGAGGTACTCTCAATAGAAGGATGAGCTGCAGGGGGAGCCACAGGCGACTCTGATCTCTTCTTCTCTTCTTCCCTTTTCATCATCAAACGGAAGAGCTGAATCTCGTCTAGCTGGTTTTCTGGGGCCTGACCAGGGGGCGAAGCTTGGTTCCGCGATGTTGCGAGATTGGTAGCCACCGGCGAAGAGGACTTGTCTTTCTGCTGCATTTCCTTCCTAAACGCCTGGATGCCATCCAATTCTCCACCTAAGCGGTGGCCACCAATAACTCCACCACTGCTATTGCTTGGGATGTAAGTATCCATCCAAGCCGGCTCTTTCTCGCGTTCGCGGTCTTTACCGTCTTCACCAAGCTTCCTGTCTTTGCCACTCGATCTCTTTCCCCGACTGTCCCGATCGTCTCCAACAGCCCAGCGTCTGTCGGGACGGTCACCTCCATCCCATGCAGGTCGGTCACGGCGGTCGCGCAATTCTCGCTCGCGAATTTCTCTGTCGCGCCGAGCAGCCATGCGTTCATCTCTCTTCCCATCATCTCTCCAACGCCTGGAGTCTTCGAGCTCGGAGTCCCGTTCAAAGTCCCTGTCGCGGTCGTCCCTGTCCCTTCGGTAACTAAATCCGTCATCACGGTCTATTCGCCGATCCTCTTTATCACGTCTTGAAGGAGACCCTTCACGGCGGGAGCGGGAGGAATCTCGCATTCTGGAATGTGGCCGTTCGCGATCGTCACGGTCCCTGCGACCATTCTCTGGCCCTGATCAAACAAAGTGAGCGGCTACTCTCGAGGACATCACTATAGTGCGTACGGTCTCTGGTTGTTCGGGGTTGGTCCGCACCTGCCACGATGAGACCAGTGACTCATGCGACATGCAACAAACGTTCCATGAAACGTACCTCTTCGCCAATCTTCGTTGGACTCCCCGTCTTTTTTCTTTTGAGCGTCCCGCGAGTCACTTGCACGCGGTGAAACAACCTGGTGTCCCTGGGCAGTGGGCCGTGAAGAAGGGTTAGCAAGATGTGGGGCCAACTCCCTGTCTTTGGCTCGCATTTGTGATATGGATGACAAGGCACGGCGATCGCGGTCGTACTTGTCGGATAACTGAAACGACAGCATTAATAAAACGGCTGGAGTCGGATAAGATCTATACTCGCGTTGCGCAGTCGTTCTTGACCTTCTTTCACCCTTTCACGCTCATGCTCTTTCTCGGCGTCTCTGTCGCGGTCGCGGTCCGCCGCACGAATCGACTGATGCTTGAAATTTCCCATCTGAGAAGGCTGAGTAATGGCTGCGCCACGGAACGATTGTCTCGCAGAGCCTTGAGAGTAGTGTTAGAGGATACGTTCAGCGCAAAGAGAAATACGTACTGCTATCGTCTGCATCTCGGCGGAAGCTGTGCGTACAGTGTCAAACGAGGACTGGAGGGGAGACACGACTACCCACCGTCTGTCTCGTGCGTTACCAGCGGGGAGGGGTGTTTCAGAGTCTTTTTTGGAACTCGACAGGTCACTTTCGGTTCTGGATGTGTGGTGAGCAAGTTGCTGGCAGAGCGGGAGTAGGGAGCACCAACCCGAACCAATCTTTTAGAGCTGGCATGCCATTGGGGAGCTGGACCAGGGGGGATTTGTGAAGGAAAAGGAGTTCGGGGCGAGAATACATGATGAAGGGACGCGAGACAGTGTGATTTGGGTGGGACTTGGGGGAGAGCTGAGAGGGGGGCGAAGGGCTGTTGTGTTGGATCTCGAGGTTGGCGAGGCCGTCGGCGACGGCGAGAACGGGAGACGAAGGCTGGAGGGACACATTATCGGATGCGGACATGGTGGACTTGAAGGAAAAGAGACAGCGATGGCAAAACAAGTCGCCACTCGCAAAAAAGTTTAAATATTGATGCTCTCCCTCAAACATTTTATACTCCAACAGCGCGTCCTCCATCTCTACCGCTTTGCTATCAGGGCATCGCGCTGTACGTCCTTCTCCAGAGCTCGGCCCACCACTCACAGCACAGCACCGTAGCCATACCCGACTCACACGCACGGGCAGAGACGCTCGGCTGGTTTCGCGCAGAGATCGAACGCAACAGGCACCTCACCGACACCGTGAGCACAGCTGTCTGCCCCCAGCGCACGTCTCACGCAGCCCCAGGTCACGATAGAGAACCAGCTCAACATTGCCAGACGGGAAATTCGCCACCTCTTTCCTGGTACCAAACGTTGACATGGACGCCGCCGCAGTATATTAATCGAAGCGATGCACAATCGCTACACTCGGAATCGTCTTTTACACCACTCCGTATCAGGCCTGGTTTCGAAGAACTGTACAAAAATCAGCATTCAGGACTTGACGGCGTACATACCACCAACGTACTTAGGATAACAGAGTCCCCACTATTGACCATCAGATAGTTGTACGAGACCAGGGAGAGACACGCACCGCAGGAACATTTTGCTGATAAACCGGTCCTTGTTGACCGGTTTCTTGTTCTTACCCTTTGGTGTTTCAGTCCACATCTACAGACACGGTCAACGGAACGGTGCGAGGGGAGATCAGGCGGCCTTGCCTCCTTTACGTTCTCGAGCACCTGTGCAGGGTCTTGGGTCAGACCAGGTGGGCACACGCAGGGGGTGACAAACCATGTTACTGTGTCGGTCGAATGCTTTGACACGAGCGAGCAGCTTTTTGTTATTCCGGAGAGAGATAAGGACTTGAGCATGGTTGCGAACGGCCTGTTGCAGAACGGACAAGGGACCCTGGCTGATCTCGTGCTCCTCCAGCTGGCGTAGCTGAGCCTCGTCCAGCTCAGATTTAGGGACGTGAACGTACTGACTGACATGCGAGCATTCAGCACAAAGATTTGCATCAGATTATCAGTCCCGCTCACCTCATGGTAGTGTTGGTCGAGGAGCCTTGTTGATGCGGCACAAACAAAGCCATCTCTCTTCATCCCACTGAAAATCGGACATGGGCCGTTTAAAACAAAAGGGCAAGGCCGGCGCAGCCAAGGCCTACGTGACCCGGTCAGCCGCAGTCAAGAAATTACAATGTTCCTTGGCCGACTTCCGGCGGTTGTGCATTCTCAAGGGTATGATTTGACTTACTCACATCTCGTCTCAAGCCATAACTCAGAACAGGGATATTTCCGCGTGAGCCTCGAAGCAAAAAGAAGGCCAACAAGGGGTCCACGGCGCCGACTTCCTTTTACTATACAAAAGACATTGCGTATCTTGCTCACGAGCCAGTGTTGAACAAGCTGAGAGAACACAAGGCATTCGCAAAAAAAATATCCAGAGCTCTCGGCCGCGGAGAATGGAGTATCGCGAAGAACTTGGAGGACAACAAACCAACTTATCAACTGGATCACATCATAAAGGAGAGGTATAGCAACCCTGTCTATCTTTGCACGGAAGGCTCATACGATCACCAGATATCCCACCTTTATTGACGCCATACGTGACATCGATGATGCACTTTGCATGATATTCCTCTTTGCCTCACTACCATCCAACGATCGTGTGTCACCATCGTTGATCGCCAATTGTTCACGCCTGGCAGCTGAATGGCAGCTCTACGTTATGCATTCGCGTTCGCTCAGGAAGGTCTTCCTCTCCATCAAAGGGATATACTACCAGGCAGAAGTCATGGATCACGACGTCACATGGCTCGTGCCCTATCAGTTTACGCAGAACGTAACATTTCCGCTGTGTTGTACAGTGTCAGGGATCCTGAGAGCCTTGTTTGCAGATACCATCAGACGTTGATGTCCGAGTAATGTTGACATTCTTGGAACTCTATCAAACACTGCTTGGCTTCGTCTTCTTCAAGCTCTACACGGATGCCGGGCTTGTGTACCCGCCTCCCTTGGACGCCACCCGAGATGAAGCTGGCGCCGGAATAGGTGCATTCAGTGTCCATACAGTGGACAAAAACATCGTATCGATTTCAAAACCCGAAAGCCCTGGCAAAACGGTTTCGACAAAGGAGGTCCGACAAGCAATCAAATCTATCACTGTGGATTCGACATCTGTCGAGGAAGACGGCGACATCGACTCCAGAGCTTCCGCTACCAGATCTACAGAGGTTGACGAAGAGTTTGTCGTCCACCCATCTAGCGTGGATGCAACCGCACCACTCCCTACGTTACAGTCACTGTCTGAGACGTGCAAGTCCACACCCACATCATTATTTTCTCCATACACATTCTTCCTGTCGCGCGAAACATCCAGACCGGTTTTCGAATTCTTGATAAAGTCGTTTGGTGGTCGGGTTGGTTGGCCGACATCATCTGGAGGTGGATCACCCGTCACAGAATTAGATGATTCCATCACTCATGTCATCATCGATCGACCCGTGATCAACAAGGCGAATGAGTCGGCAGAGGAAAAAGAGCGGTGGCGAAAACGCAAACACGTCCAGCCACAATGGGTCGTGGATTGCATTAATGCGGGCAAGATCCTCCTTGAGGATCTCTACGCTCAAGGTGTAACGCTCCCTCCTCACTTGTCTCCGTTCAGTGATAAACCAGGTGCCTACGATCCGACTATTGGTCTGTCTCACTTGGAGGAAGGGTTGAGAGAAGAGGTACCTGAGAGCGAGGATGAACGTGGATCGGAGCGTGATGAGGCGGCAGAGCTCGTTGGTGATGTTGCTGGGACTCTGAGCATCCGGGTTGCTGACGACCCAGAGTCACTGCGTGCTGCAGAACTGGCGGCTGAGGCTGCAGGGATGGAATACGGTGTTTTCGAGAAGGAAATTGGGAGATTGCAGAGGAAGCGAATGAAGAAGGAGAAGGCTGTCGATCAAGACGAGGAACATATGGGGAAAATGCTTTTGAGTAACAAGAAGCGGAAGCTCTACGAGCGGATGAAGTATGGAGAGAAGAAACGGGCTGCGGAGGTTCGTGAAGATGAATTTCAGTATCCTTTTTTTAAACAATCTGTTTACAGCGCGAGACTTTGCAGAGGAAACGCAGAGAGATTCGGGCTCGTAGACAGCTCGGTGGTGGCAGTTAACCATATGTCAGCTGTGTTAAATTTGGCCCAACAATCAATCAATCATGTACCAGTTGGTTTGAGTTGGTATTAGTTAAGCGCTCTACCACCATTCCCCCTCACTACCGACGGGTTTGGGTGTCTCCCTACAACGTTCAGCGGTTCCCCTGTTCGCTGTGCTCGACGTCTCCCGTGCTTAACCACGGCTTCGGTGGCGGGCACCACCCACCCAAGTTACACTCATGGTCGGTATGCTTGGTTTGGGAAATAGACACTCCCCGTCAGCACACATACGCCGTCCTGACGCTTCGGGTTCCATCGCGAATCCCGAGCCTGCACCATTGTCCGCAGGGCAAACAAATGTTGCACCCATCCCGGACAGCAACGACACCTCCTCTGGTGGTGTTCTCCACTTCTTCTCCAGACCACATTGGACACGCCGCATACTCCCCGTATCCTCCTCAGCGCGCAAAAGTCTTGCAGGCTTACCTCGTGCAGATGGGCACAGCACAAATCCTACTACCTCTTCGCGTAGACCGTTGTTCGAGAAAGATCTTCCCCCAACTCCGTCCCAGCAGGCCGACCCAACCATCTCTAATCATGAACCTAGCGCCCGTCTAAACGATGCTCGGATGTCTATCTCTGTCCAGCAAGCGACCGACACTCCTTCGCCACCCACGGTTTATTTGGACGTCTACCACAATACGCCCATGATACCTTCTCCCTCTCAGATCAACTCTGTTGCATTCGCATCCTTGCCGTCCAGCAGTAGCGAGAATATCCTGCGAAAAACCAAGAGTACACACACCTTGCGGCTGAAACAGACCTCGCCAAGTCTTGAACAACAACGCGCAAGAGGTGTCTCAATGACGCAAATGTTTACAACAGCGAAGCGGGCCTCCACAGCGCCTTGCAACACCAATGAAAACTCTCCTTCCACACCCCTGGCCCGAAAACCTTCATTCTGGTCTCGCAAATTTTCTACACTATCCCCGCAACATCTTGCTGTTCCGGCTGACTCGCCTTCGCTTCCGGCGTTTAATCCCGGTTCCCCGCTTCGGGTGGACTTCACTGATCCCCCTGAGTTGCTCGCGGGATCTCGCAGCAGTTCTGGTGGGGCGGGCCTTTCTAGGCGCCACTCAGAACGCGCCGCTCGTCACACTTCCACAGCTCGCACCAATGTTCCTAGTTTGCCCCGCAGTCCAGCTGCACCAGATAAGACCCATGCTCGACCATCCACTGCTGATCCGTACTCTCTTGCATCACAACGCTCACCCTTGCGACGTCCAGCCACGGCTGATTCCGCAACTCCTTCACGATCCCGTTCACGCTCTTTCTTCGCTTTGTCGCAGCAACCCATGAACCCTCCTTCAAACAACGAGCCGTCATCTGCCAATCCCATGCAGCGATTCAAAATAGGTGCACACAGTCCTCGACCTCGTTCTTCAACCAACCCACCACTTTTGCATCGATTATCTGTCAATTTATTTGCCTCGTCACCATCATCGGTCGCTAAAGGTGGATCCAATGGAGCAACGTCATCCCCATCCTCTCGCTCCCCTCGGCCATCTCTGTCTCAGATTCCACCTGATGTCTTGAAACCCCGAACGAGTGAATCTGCTGAAGCCTTCATCAATCGATTGGTGCCACTCGTCTCTAAAGCCGATATAGCTGTAGTCCTAGCCTCCACGTAAGGTCGCGCTACGCGGTCTTTGCTCGTTCTAACTGCTTTCCCCAGTGGAGACCCAATCTACTCTGACTCACTCAAGCTATTTATGAAACGCTTCAAATTTCATGGAGAACCTCTCGATGTCGCCCTGCGTAGATTACTGATGGATGTCGGTCTACCACGAGAAACACAGCAAATTGATCGGGTCATTGAAGCATTTGCGAATAGGTATCTTTCGTGCAATCCTGACCTCTTTCCTTCCAGAGGTGTGCCATCCTTAGTTTCCTGACGTGCAAACTGATGATGACAATGTACAATTCAGATCATCCATATATTCTAGCGTTCAGCTTGATCATGTTACACACTGATGCGTTCAACAAGTCGAATAAACGGAAGATGTCCAAGGCGGAATATGTTAGGAATACGACACTTCCAGGCCTGATTCCTGAAGTTCTTGATGTATGTAGAATTGCGTTGGCTTTACGTTGGGCATTCACGACAATTCCTCAGTGCTTCTACGACAACACCGTTTTTGCACCATTCATCTTCATTGAGGACCCCTTAGACCCCGAAGGGAGCCTGGAAGGAATTAGACCCTCCACGTCATCTGGGCTTCCAAGTCCAATGATACAAAGTGGGAATGCATTACTGAGCAGACCAAAAATTGATCCCTACTACCTCATTACGAATGTAAGTGCTCTGTACCACTCTCACCGCCTTGCCTCAAAAGTCTTTTTAGAATTTACTGGATCAGCTCCGTGTTAACGTCGAAGGCCAGGTATCAATTGAGAATCCCTTTCGATGGGATGGCACTGGTACTTCCTGGAATTATGACGAGATCCTCTTGGCTTTCGCCAAGGGGTACCCGGTACAAATAGGATCAACGGATATGCGATCGACGGCTCAATTCTTTGGCCTGAGTGTCGGGGGTGTTGCAAGTCCGTCTGTCAACGGTTTTAGCGGTGTACCTGAAACGCTACCTGCATCCGAGACATGGACCATCAGGCTCACCAAAATTGCCGTACTTAATCGCAAAGATGATCTATTGGAAGGAGGGAAAAAACCATTGAATCGCAAGTGGCGACCTTACAGTGTTGCGCTTACAAAATCTCAACTTCTTCTCTTCCGTGATCTATCATGGTCATCAACACTACTTTCATGGAACAATCCACCAAAGAAATCCCCTATATCATCAATTTCGTTCAAGCCTGACGAGATCATTTCCGTGAATGATGCACTAGCTGTATTGGACCAATCCTATAACAAGGTGAGCTAGTTCGTGCTACTATTTTATGGTCCTCACCTGTCTGTCGCAGCATTTGAATACTTTTCGTCTCACCACCCGTGACGGACGTCATATTCTCTTCCAGGCAGCGGAGGAGAAAGAGATGAATGAATGGATATCTCGTATTAACTATGCAAGCACCTTCAAGACCGCGGGCATACGCATGCGATCGCTTGGAATGACGAACAAAGTTCTCGAACTCACCGGAGTAGCTGCTGCCACCTCACATCTCCATGACCTGCGACTTCTAAACTTGGGTCAACCAAGAGTGCTGACATGGGATCATCGCAACCCCTCTGAACAGATGGATGAGCCTACTAGTGATGGTAGGTTGCACGATGGATACCCTGCGAATACGTATGGCCACCAGGGAGGATTGGCGGGTTTATCTGCACCCGAGGTTGAGGGAGCGTCACAATTCAAAGAAACCTTTGATACAGTGAAAGCGGAATTGGCCGCTGCACGCATGAACGCTGGAGATATCCTAGTCGCGGAGAAGGCACACCCGGTTGGCGCAGAACCTCCCCCCCTTACTTCCAGATCCCATACGATACACACGCGAGTAGAAGATCTGGAGAACCGCATTTGTGCCGCCAATGCGCAAATTAGTTCCAGCATGCACGTCGCAAGAAATCTCGCGATTTTGACACCATTCCGGAAGTCCACCCGAGACCGTTTGCAGGATACTATTCAGGCAATGTCAAAGAAGATACAGGCAATGCGCTTAGATGTCACGAAGCTCATCTGTCATCGTAACATTCTTCTCCATGATCTCGCTGTTGAAGAGAGAAATTTCAAACAGGCGACTTCGCTCGCTTTGCAAGCCGCGACGGAAATACTGCAGCAGCGGTACACTGAATATATCTCGCAACAACCATTCTCTACCCAGGAGCTTCCATTCAAGAGCTCGTTTCACGAAGAGACTTCAGCGGGCTCGCAGTCCTTCGACTCGTCCACTTATGAAACAGTTCGTTCCGCGCTAGACTTTGGTCCTGATTGGCCATCATCGGGCGAAGCATTCGCCGCACCCTCAGTCCTGAGGCCATCCCTCACCACCGATTCGCCAGTTACACCAGGATTTGATACCCCGACGGGCTGTTACCCATCCCCTGACGAAACTTCATATTTATCGTTATCCACGACCAACCCGTCCTCCTTGCATGAGAACATACCCGTAGTATCCGATTTCGCAGAGGAACAGGCGGAAGAATGGAACAAAACCAGAGCGGCAAAGCGTGTTTCGCTGGTTAAATTACCACCGAACCTGCGCATGTCGGCAATTGCTGGCAGATCCACCTCTTGCCATCCCGAAGATGACAACTTGTTGAAAGAAGAACCAGTGGCTGTCGGTGTTGCCTATCGGACTTGAAAAAGACACACGTCTTTCACGGCTAACCTACATCGCACGGTATGCACATGTCCATTTGACCCTTGAGTACATACTCGTGTGCCTTGCTTCAGTTTATGGAACGTACTGTGTCGTCACGTCATGATGAAAATACTTATTACATACAGTAGTATGTTCGCAGAGAAATGCGACAAAAAAGTTTGACCAGAACGCGTACTACCATAATGCTGTGTCGGTGTGTCACCCGTCGCTCTGTTGACCACTTGCAGAATTTCAATACAACGTGGACTCAGTCCGAATGACCGGACCTCACACTCTCTCAGGTGACAGGTGAGTAAGTTACCTCGAGGAATCCGTGGAACTAGTGACCGTGTATCATCGTGCAGACAGTAACACCCGAACGCCGTTTCCCACCTTCGAGTGTTTCTAGGTTACAGGTGTCCGGATCTGTCACAGCATGTGCGCGCTGCTTGATCTCCATCGCTTCCATCGGTTCAAGGTTTACACACGGAGTATGATCTCGGCATGCCACCCGGTCTTGCGAATCCCGCCAGTCAGCTACATAGTGTTCCCGTCCATGCAGTGGACAAAAGCGCCAAGTACACGGAGAGATGTCGTATGAAATTGCTAGTTCCCCATCTTCTCGCCCTAAACCGCGTCCTACTCTCCTCCCCACTTTCCCCCTGACTACTCCCCAGGGAACTGATGGCGCATCCAAGCACCATGAAGCTTCCAAATTCACTAAAAAGAAGTTCAGCCAGGCATTTCACCATTTTGTATTTCCAAGACGGCATAGTCCGGTCAATCGCCTGGAGAGGGTGGCGGAAGCGGTGGTAGAGGACAACGCGGTTTTCAAGAATAAAGCATCTCGGAGTACTTTAAAGCGCACAGCATCCCGCCGCCTTGTTCCTTGGCCCTCGACAGCATCGATTGCCTCTGAGTCGACTGCCCCACATATTTCCATACCACGCCCGCCAAAAACCTTCATCACTTCCTTCCCGTCGCTGAACGTCTCTGACGTACCACCTCGAACTCCTACAAATACATCACAATGTTCCACTGCCTTACTTGGCGGGGAAGGCGAAGAAGGCGAAGAAAACGGTCTACCATCAGCGCTCTGGGATGCTGAACAATTGCACCGTGCTAGACTCGAAAAGTTGACGAGGCATTTCGGAGAGGAGATTCCTGCAGGATTGGTGCTAAGTTCCACTTGCCCACTCCACGGGGCGTCCCTTTCCCTTGCTCACTCGCGTCGTGATGGCTATCATCGCAAGCGCGGAAGTCTCGACCACTCGTCACTCATGCAGGCGCCACATACCGAAGGAATTTTGCGGAGGAGTAAATCATTGAAGGAGCAAAGCGACATTCGCCGCACAATGCCGATGACTGGCTTTACCTCCAAGGTGCCAAGAACTGAGTACTTCGCCAGTGGAGTTCATAACGATGAAACTACGGTGAGATAGGAGCTCAGGGTGTTCATGGTGCACGATAACTTACGTCTCTTACTCAGATAAACACGGTACCTATATCTACCCCAGCACCTCCCCCAAGTACCACTCCTGGAACTTGGCACTACTCCCCGATGATGAATATCCCTGATGGCGATGTTTTGCACGAAAGAGTACCGATGGACACACACTCTGATGGTCTTCCTTTCCGTTCTCCCCCACCATCCGTCGAGCCTACTCCCAGCGAAGCGTCTCCATTTTCTCTGCGGAATTCCCGCGCCCCAGCAAGGGCCAGGACTCTTCTTCGGCGACCTGCGACGGCAGACTCATGTCAGCGGGTAGAGAAATTAACGGACTTCTTTGGCGTTGCCCATGATGATGCTTCGACTGTTGCTGTCCATGCTCGGAACCTCCAATTTTCCCCTAATAGCGCAGCAGGAGATCTTGCTCTGGGTATTGATGCACCAAAGTCACTACTCGAGGTTGAGGTGAAAATCAGTAAACCAGCTCGATTTTGGAAAGGTAAACGGACGACAAAAAATGTGCATCCAGATGATGTGATGGACAAGCTCAGGATGATGAAAGCGTCTTAGCATTAGTACAGTGCTAAGTACAAGGCCATGTACCTAGTTAACATGCGAATGTTTTATTAGTCATCCCAGTGGTGGTGCCAACCCTAACCCTAGTGTTTTGAAACCTAAACCTAACCCGATCCTTGGGTTCCAACAACAGACGCAACTGCAAGGATTATGGTGAGTACTCTTGTAGGCAGAGTATATCCATAAGCCTCTCACAACTACTTACCAGCCAATTTTCCAAGAAGACAACGGTTTGGCTGTCAAGTTCTTCATACAGAAGGACATTTCTCAGGAAATACAGGCAGAGTTATGTGAAACAATCACTGTATGTGGCCTCGTCATCGGGCTCGACTATAGAGTTGACGTGGAGCCCAGTCTCTCGGTGGGCGCGTAGAAAGCAAGGTACCAAGACAAGGATACATTCTAACCCAGCCCGGCACCGCAGAAGAGGAGCGCCTTCGCCTCTGCTGGATCAGTCCAGATCGCCCTGAACGTCATTTTGTGCCCTACACCTACGTGGAAGCGTGTAAGATCGCAGGAATGCTGCTGAAACAGGTATTTGTCGAGAATGGAGCACCTATCAAGATGCACATCCATCCAAGTATCGCAAATGTGAATGCGCGCGCAGCACTCAGCCAGCGTATTATGGTGAGTTGGTGGCCACGGCTATCGTATTCCACTACCTTATTTTTGGTGCTATAAGCATTCCGGCGGAGACCCTACTGCATCTCCTCAGTCTGCTCGTGTGATCCTTGCAGACCCGAACACAGAAGTTTTTCAACATCTTGTCAAGTCATACCAAGGCGTCCCAGACAAGTATATCGAGTCTTACTTGTGGGTCAAGAAGTGCGTGGAGAAAAGTGCACTTGTTTATACGCCGCTGGTGTATAAGAACCCAGGTGGCCGGCGTCCAGGGGAAGAGTAGGTTTTCCATGACCCTTATCGGTCACCGGTTGTACTCATGTATACTCAGACGGACCCAATTCACCGAAGAGGACGAAGAACGTCTGTGTCTATGGATAGCAACCAAAATTCCTTACAAGGAAACAGGGGGTAGGACTGGAAATCGTCTGTACCAACAATTATGCGAGATGGTAGGTCTCAACTGTATACTTAAGAATCTATATCTGACCCCCCTAGGCTGTTGACCCAGAGTACGCATGGGTAACTCGACACACGTGGCAGTCTTGGCGGGAGCGTTACAAGAAGAACTCGGTCCGCATGGACAACATGATTACCGCGATCGTGGATCAGAAAAAGCCGGCGCACGGGGAGAAAGGGCAATATGGTTACGTTCGACAGGCCGAGGAGAAGAGCAAGCGTGCGAGAAAAAAACGCACGAAGCCAGCAGACGAGCCGCTTCATGCGAATCGCGCAGACGGACAAATAACGGGGTACATCGACGAGAAGGCTGTACCGATCATTCTCTTTACTCCCGATCAAATCTCCAGCGACCCGCAGACTTCAATGTCGGGGGTCCATGCTCGAAGAAGCCCTGACGAAGAGGAAATGGCAGATGGTGAAGAGAGCGAAGAATGGCGTATTCGAGTCGGTAACCAGTCTCCTCCACCATGGGGAAAACGAAAAGCGGATGACGAAGGTAGCAATGAGCCACGCGCCACGAAGAAAACAAGAATGATGTGAGTACTTTGTTTTGGAATTGCTCGCCAAGCTCAAGAAGCTTACAGGGCTCCAAGCCCACATTCTGATGCCTTCGTGGCGTCGACTACGTTTGCATCAGGAGACGGACAGGCACTCCACTGCATTGACCGAGCGATCAATGATATAGCCAACGAATTCAGGTTCACTGTACAAGAGGTGAAAGAGTTTTATGACAAATGTGGTGAAATGGATCGCACTAGGACGCGATTTCAGAGAATGCGACAGTTGCTGAACAGTGTAGACGATGGTATTGGTGACGACGCCAGCGGTCTGTAGCCAAGTAGACCTTGCCTGGTCTTGTGTGATTCTTACATGTACTTGCGGTCCCTAATAGACGCATCATACAATACACGCTATGACATGTCATTCTCTGCAAGTTTGATGTAATTTGCCGCTCGCATAGGTGCAGAGGGACTATCGAATGGTTTTTTGCGTCTAGGTACCAGCCAGGTCACGCGGGGTTTCATGGGGGGCACGGTCACTCACTTTTCTCCGGCAGCGACTGACGGAAATGAAGCAAACAGGTCTGGGTGCTTGGGAAGAGGAGATTCACTGCGGGTAATCCATGAGTGATGTGAAATAACGATAACAACGACAGACCTAAAATAAGGGTGACGCAGAGCTTCTTCCGCAGTGATACGCTGCGCTGGATCATACGTTAGAAATGACATTAAAAGATCGATCCCGGATGTTGTCATGTACTGGAATCGCTGACGAAACTGGTGAGCATGGGGGGCCGGAAGGGTAATGGTCTTGGCGAGGGGAAGACTAGAATATTCCGACCAAGAGGAACTTGTGGGAGGACCGAGGAGCTTGAAAATCATGGACAAGAGTTCGACCTCTCCTTGTGCCTGAAAAACAGGCTCTTTCAAGAGCAATTCCCCAAATATACACCCTACAGACCACATATCGATGGCAGTCGAATATTTCGTGGCTCCCAAGAGAATCTCTGGGGCACTGTTGACGTATGAGAGAAGGCTTGAAAATAGGTGCCACCGTCAACGTACCGGTACCACAAAGTCACTACCAGTTGTGTCAAACCCCCTACCCCGACAGGATCACCATATCTCCGTGCGAGGCCAAAGTCAGCTACCTTGATCATTCCGCGGTTGTTCATGAGTAAATTACTTGTTTTTAAATCACGGTGTAGAATCCAATTGGAATGACAGTGAGCAACAGCAGATAATAGTTGCAACATCAGAGTCTTGATTTCCGATTGCAAGAAGGGGGATGGCATCAGGGTCAGGAGCGTCTTGAGGTCGTGCTCGATGAAATCCATCACTACGTAGACTCTTGCAGTGATTCGTGTTGATCGCAACCTCGAAGGCGACTGGATATCCGACTCACTGTGTCAAGGTGTCACCGACGACAACTTCGCGAATTCGAACTACATTTTCATGCTGACAGGCCATGAGAGCACTGATCTCACGAAGCGCAGTGATCGGGAACCCATGTTTCTCCTCGTCGAGTTTGAGCTTCTTAAGGGCAACTATGTCCCCGGTCTCCTTGTCCCTGGCGCGAAACACGATACCGTATGATCCTTCTTCTATTTGGTTGAGTCGCTCATAGCAGTATACAGACCGGGATGGCTGGATGGTTGGGTGGGATATTCTGAGGGGCACGAAGGCGCTATGTATGACGGGATTGCTTGAGCGAGGGCGCTGAGAGGGATCGTCCACAAGCATTTTACTGCGAGTACGAGCCGACTTTGGGCAACGTTTGAGAGATTGCTGATGCCTTTCTTCAGTGTCAGGGCCTTCTTCGTCCCATTTACTGGGGCGTTTCCGTGGTGTCTGCATTCAAAGGTTAGTCACGTGGGGTGCATCCATCTCGAACTTCACCTCTTGGCATTATAATAGAGTCTCTAATGGACAACAACATCATGGACCCAGAGTTGGCCGCAGAGATGGTCAAGTTGCTCGGGCAAGAGCTCAAGACGGTCCGCGCCCAGCTTCACGAAGCTGAAAGGGTACGCCGGTTCTGTCGTTTGCTCGAGTCCAAGTTCACTGTTCCTCTATCTCCTAGAGAACCTCTACTCCGCACACGGGTGGCCGTTCGAATGGGCTGACTCACGAGAGGGCACAGGAACTAATTGCTGAGAACGACGCTCTCAAAGAGGACAACGTGATCCTCCAGGAAAGGATAGCAAGACTTCAGGATGAGCTCACACAAATATCCCCCGTAAAGTCAGAGGAAGTCCTACGTAACTTACAGTATGCAGAGATGGTGACGCTCATGACTCCTTGTCCACCGGGGACGACTAATATATACGCTACCTTTTAGCCGACGTCTCACATGAGTGGAGAATTCGCCAGACTGCCTGCCGAAAATGAAGATCTCATCCGCGAAAAGGTCGGCGATATAACTATTTTTCATCTTGCCTACTAATTTACATGGCACGTGTGTAGGAGGGAGCTTCGCGGACTCAAGCAAAACTGTCAAAACTCCGGGAAAAGTACAGACGGTCGAAGGCTAAAGTTCACGAATACAACGAGGCTCGTAATCTGTGACCGTCCTGCAATCTGCATTGGAGTTGTAAACGTTGCCACAGGTGTTGAACGAGCTTCGCGGCGCACTTTCCAAGTGTGTAGAGGAACTGGAACAGGTCAGCCTGGTAGCCTATAACGAGCAACTAGTTAACGACACCATGGCAGGGAAGAAAAACGGTGGTTGCTGAAATTAATTCGAAAGTCTTCCTGAAAGGCCTACCTTATGAGCCTGTGGAAGGTCAACTAAAGTTTTCTTCAATTCACCCGTCCACTCGTGGTGTTCACATCGAGCTTTATAAGGTATAGAAACACCGTCGGACCAAATCAATGATACTTACGACGTTGGATAATAGGATGTTGTGGGCGTTTGGTATGCATACGCACTGATCACGGAAATATGGCTCATTCCACTAACGTCTTACCAGTCAAAGGCTTTACTTCATCAACTGTAATGAGGTAATTTGGTCTGCGTCCGGGATTGCACTTGGCCTTGTTATCAAACCAACCTTCCAATACAACCCCAAAACTCACGGTGGCGCATGGGCTAAACTTGAAGACAGTTTTAATGTTGGCACACAGATGGATCTGTGCTGTTTATCAGGCAAAACATGTCGTTACCTTGGCACATATGAACGGATGGCAGACCAAGGTACCATGGTAATTGCACCAGAAGCTTTGAAACATCTGGATCGTGAGGTGTGTATGTATGGCGATAAGGTTGCCCAAGAGACTCAGATATTTGCAGAAATTGGATTATGCTTCAAAACGCACAACACTCTTCCCTGATCTGGTGCCTCCCTCCCAGACGCAGATGATCAAAAATATGTACAAGCAAGGAGTCATCAAACTTCAGTGTTTTGTCATTCGATGCGTCGCAGTCAATCAGACCTTCACTAAAAAGCTTCGAGACGCGTGGACATCTTCTGCACAACAGAATCCGTCATATACGACCGTCATTCCTACGCCAACAAATAACCACGGGAATGTTCGGAAACGGAAGCGAGATCAAGATTCGGCTAATTGGGCCAGAAACAAGAAGAGGTATGAACCGTTGCACGCGGCTTGACAAATCCCTTGTAAATATGTTTGAATCTCTAGGAAGCATTGACTTATCATGTATATTCATATCATACAATCTGCCAAACGTTCAAATAACCAGTGAAATTTTCTGTTACAACCCTCCTGACCATTCAGCATGCCATGAGGGCATGAACTTGGATGTCAAGACACTTGCGTAAACTGTGCAGGGTTTCTCCGACTCTCGGCGAAGCACTACTTCCATCGCGGTCTGTTCGCTGCACAAAGGGCTGGACGCAAATAGTCCCAATGGCTTTGAATAGATCCTCCAAAATCCAAGTCAATCGTGGTCCAGTTAGTTCGATGGCAGGTTCAGAGTTCATTTCCAACAACTTGACCTGGAAACCGGCGGGTTCGTATGAAACCAAAAAGTCGGCGCCAAAGAGCTCGAAGGCATTTGGTAACGGCTGTAGACAAAAGTAAGAAAACTCAAACGGACTAGTGTAGTGAACTACCTGCCTGGAAGTGTACTGGTTGGTCGAGCACAGCCCTGAATGTCTCTGAGAGGGCATCAGCTATCTGCTGTTTGATTACAGCAACGTCCATGGTGCTCAACACCTTGTTCGATTCTTCGCCGCCAGACAAAATACGATGCCCGATCAACTCGTCCAAGAGACGCACGTTCTCCTCCCCACGATGGGTTTGCAAAGAGGTATTGGTCAAATGAGCAGAGAGAGAAAGGGATGATTCTAGGTCGGAGCGCATGGGAGCGTGGTAGGGCTCTGCGGAGAACAACGCGAGGATGCGTTCATACATGAATACTGTGAGAGCGCCGGAGGCAACGACATATGTTCGCAGATGAAACTATCGTACGAGTGTTATTTAAGTTGGCAACAGCACAAAACGAAACGAAATGACTTTGTGACCTCGTAGATCGCATGATGGTTGAGCTGTGGTGGACAGTGGAATTTCGTTGGGGTCGACAAGTAAAGGAGTAGAAACGTATTCCTGAATGTGCGCTTCGTCTGGGTAATCACTGTATCGACATGAGTTCACATACCTGAAGAACGAAATGCCTAAGTTGCGAAGTCATGACAGATGTAGTTGATTCGTCTGCCTCGTCATCGTCATCATCAAGATCGCAATCAAACTCCCGGAATATGCTGTGTAGGGCATCTTTGCTGTCGAAAAGCCTTATGCCCATCCCTCTGTCGGCCATGCCCGGTTTGAGGATGAACCACTGTTTGATGTCGGTGTTGTTGGCATCAAGCGTATTGCCGAGGTCCCATAGCTCGTCACTCCACATTTCATCCAGTTCATCTGCGTAGGCTATATCGATGTCCCAGGTGAGGGGCACGGCTTTTGCGAGAAATGACCTGGGCCGTTTAGCGAGATATGATTGAATGCATCGGGCCAAAAAATGTTTTCGAATGAGAGCCTTTCTGATCGTGTAAGATGATGAAAGGACATGGTTCGGGTGAGCGGCGGTGAGGGCATGGTCGATGCAGTCGTAGCTTGCCCATTGGATGAGGGGAGGTGGTGGTGGTGAAGGGGGAACGGAGAGAATAGAGGTTGATAGGCCGAGAGCGGCGATGGAAGTGTGGACGAGGGAAGTGGTGAGGGGAGCACTGGGCCATGCAACGAATATGGCTGGATCCATGATCGTGGTGAACGTTCACCTCGGGTCCTCCTCATGGGTAACAACTACATTTTCTCCTTGACACCAACCTTTACCCAAGGGCTTCTCCTCGGACAGCTATCCGTCCTCCTCATTCTCGTCCTCGTCCTCAAATATCTTTTCCTCCTTCCGCCAACCGACCAATCAGAAACCCCAATTTTCCACCCGTTCACCAAGCCGGACATTCCATCACGAACATGTCCACCGCCGCCTGAGGCTGATATTTCATCACCAAGCGATGCGGAGTCGGCCAATTGGTTCAACTCCCTTGCTCGGCAGGTGCGTCAACCTACCGTGCCATGATTGTGCAGCCTTATGACCTTCCGGCAGGTAGCGGACGTCTACCGCGCAAAGCTACAAAATGGACTAGAAGGACCGGATGGCAACGAAGCCGCCAGGGCTGAAATAGAAGCATATGCCAACCAAATCCGTCCCCGTAGTTTCCTTGTTCGTTCCATTGGTTTTTGTCATTTCCTCCCCTGAACAATTGTATCTCCAGGATCACATTACTATTCATGTCGTGGACCTCGGACACTCAGCCCCACTGCTGTCCAATGCCCGTCTTGTGGACAGTACGGGGGAAACGAGCGCTTTAACCGTCAGTATCCTGCGGCACACACCCCGTTCGGGCATTGACACACCGTAGTCCGTCAAGTTTCGTATGTCCTACGCCGACAGCATCTCAATATCACTTTCCACCGCCTATCTGTTCAACTACCCAATGTCGTCCTTTGCACGGCTCCCCGTTTCGCTCACAATATCCCTTGGTCTTTTTGAGTCATCGGCGAGTCCATGTCCGTCTGGTCGTGTCTCTTCCACTCATGGAACATCTTAGGTTACTGTTACTCCTCCGTCTCCCTTTTCATCCGAGCCTGTTTTAACGATCTCCTTCCCTTCAGAATTCACTCTGAATTTGAAGACTACGTCTCTGATGGGTAGTCGAGCCATGCTAAAGGATGTCCCGAAGTTGCACGAGCTGATTGAGCATCAAGTTCGTAGAGCGCTCACTTCCAAAGGGACTTGGAAAGTAGCCCTTCCTGGTCTTGGCAACGTAGCCGGAGTCATGGAGGAGAGTGAGCAATGTCGGGATGCCGAGTCATCATCATGATCGCAACGTTTTTGTGCTGCCAATGGCTGATACCGTTCTCGTCGTTCGTTGCGTGTGTCCTAGACTGAATGGTACATCATACGATTCAAAACAAGTTTGACCATTACGAGACCAGTGTTACAGTACAGACGACACTCCAAGACATTATTGGCGCTCATATGATCTGGGTAATGGAACTGAATATGGGGGATGGTTGATAAGAAGTCAAAACATTCAAGTATTTTGATGGTGATTCTCTCAGATACATTACTGTAAGGTTAGCGAGGACCAATTCAACAGATTCGGAAATGCTTGCACCAGTAGAAAAGGTGACAGATACTTGCCCAGTGAGTTGCCCGACGATGTGCCCGCGCCAGGCTGGGGGTGTGATTCTGTGACACTGACTGTGATCTACAACAAAACCATGTCGTCAGCCTCGTCCAACATCGTCTTCGACGACATATTCACCATCAATGCGATCGACAAAGAGGGAAAGAAATTCGACAGAGGTACAGAGATCCACACGGTAGTTAACAATACACTGATTCGACTGCCAGTGTCCCGGCTATATGCCCGCTCGAAAAATCACGACATGGACATGACTCTAGATTACAACGTCGAGCTATTTCCTCTTTCAGAGGGTCAAAGTTTTGCTATGGCGCTTGCTTCATCCTTGATCCCGTCCGGAGGAGGTGAAGGTGCGGAAGCAGAGGACAAGGACAGAAATGTTTGGAGGCCCGATGGTAAGGGTGTAAAAGGACTGGAGGAGGAGTACGACTATGTGATGTATGGCAAGGTGAGCAAATTAGTGTGAGGACAGGCCTTGGTGAACGAGCTGCGGTAGGTGTACAAATTCGACGGGGGGGGAGAGATAGTGTATGGTGAGCTCCAACATGCGATGGACTAGCTACTTAGGCTTTGCATAGGACCGTATACGCATCGTTCGGAGGTCTGCTGTTGTCGCTCACGGGCTCTTTCCGACACATGGCTGGCATCGTGCTCGGCGACCCCGTCTTCATCTTACTCAGAAAATAGAAACATGTATTTCACCGGGCTCATCGATGAAGTCACCACACAAATGAATGTCGATTGTATGATATTTACACGGACGGCAAGACCTTGCCGGGGTTCATGATGCCGAGCGGATCAAAAACCTGCTTGATTTTCCTCATCCACTCTATACTGACGTCACTCTTCGAGTATCGCAGCGCACTCGTCTTCATCGATCCAATGCCATGCTCTGCAGATACAGAACCTTTGTGCGAGGCTGCGCAACTCAGCCAAGTCATTCCAGCAAGACAAGGCCAGAACGCACCGACGAGTTCATAGATGAATGGCTCTAGAGCTGCTTCGAGTTCAGGACGGTAGCCCTGTTTAGCGATGGCATTTAAGTGAAGGTTCCCTGCCAAAAGTGCTGCTAAGGCAAATCCAACCGTCTGTGGTACGACCACTCACCGTCACCGACATGTCCGTACCCCATCACTTTCGAAATTCCATGATCACCATAAAGTCTCTTTGAGATCAGGCGTTCGCGGACGGCGTCCACCACGTTTTGGAAATCTGCGAGAGGAACAGAGATGTCGTATTTATACGGCTTCCCTTCCTTTTGGACGCATTCCGTCAAGCCTTCCCTCAGCGCCCATAGCGAAGCAAATTGGCTCGGAGACTGAGAGAGAGTCCCTGTGTAAATGAGAGGTTCGTCAGCTGACATCAGACCTTCGAGCAGGTCATTCAGTTTCTGTCATGAGTAGTGAGTTCAGCTGGTGATCAGTCGATATCGTATACAATTACCTCCGCATCGTGCTCATGCTTCCCACCGCTTGTCTCGACAAGGACGAAGCATTGGGCGTCACCGACTTCGTCTGCATTAAGGATAGGTGTCAGGCCATTTTGAACGGCCATATCATAGGCGGTGCGGTCGATGTACTCGAAAGCGGACAAAATTTCGCCCAATTGCCGTTTGACGGTCTGAAGGAGCGGAAGGACATTCTCAAAGCGTGGCAGTGCCAAGAAGATATTGTTGGATGCTTGAGGAGCTGGTGGGGTGAGAATCGATACACCCGTGATTACACCAAGCGTTCCTTCTGCGCCAATAAAGAGCTGCTTGAGGTCGTAGCCTGCAGTGGGGCTGAGATATCGAGGTCCCTTTCGCACACGAAAGAACGCACCGGTGTTGTCCTTGCGTAAAGTGGATAGCTGGTCAAGTACAGTGCCGTCTGGCAGCACGACTTCGAGACCGAGTACGGTGCCATGAAGGGAACCATAGCGTAACAGCCGAAGGCCTCCTGCATTTGTGGAGAGATTTCCGCCCATCTGACAACTGACGAAGGTGAGGCCGAGGACGGAAGCGACAACGCACATACCTTCCTTTTGCGCCAAGGTCGAGTGGCATGATGTGATTGTGAGGGGAAATGTGATCGCTGAGAGATTCTAGGATGCAACCCGCGTCTGCGACCAAGATACCTACACAGAGAGGATGTGGGTGGTATTTCGCGCGGGATATGGACGGGAATCCGGGTAGTTACCAGACACAGAGTCAAAAGAGCGAACAGTGTTCATGGCACCCAAGCTGAGGACGATTTCTTTCTGTAATGAGATGCTTCCGCCAACGAGACCGGTGTTTCCACCTTGGGGGACTATGCCGATGCGGCGACTGGCACAGTACTTGACGATGTCACTGACTTGTTGTGTTGTGCGGGGGCGCAAGACGGTATTTGCGTGTCCGTGGTATTTTCCCATCCAGTCTACATTGTAGGGAGCGAGATCATCGAACGAGTTTGAACTTGGGGGGAGGGTGGAGAGGATCGCGTTGGAAGGGAGTATCCCTGCAAAGTGAGCGAGATCATCAGGTGTGACGGCGTTGAGATGGGTGAAGGTGTGGACCCGTCTACGGGCAGACCTGCACGCGAGGGAGAACATTGGTACAGGCAGACAAAGGATGTCACAGCGTGACAACATGACAATGTCATGTGACCTATCCGTGGGAAATTCAAGTCGGGGCAGGTCGTGGGTTCTTCGTCGACGTCTCTCACCGACGTTGACGACGAGCTGCGTCGTTTCTGCGCGCTCTAACAATGCTCGCTGCAGACCCTCTCCCTGAAGAGGATCCAGGCCCTTCAAATCAATCCAAGGACCCAATTTCACCCTCCCAATCCACCCCTCTCGACACCCAGTCGACACAGGAGCACACTGAAGCTGCCAGCGTTCACAGCCTTCCCGCTGGCCATGTTGCTTCCATTCATTCTGCCCCAGAACGCCCCTCAACTGCTCGATCTCCCCCCTCCTCCGAGACCCAAGCATTCCGTCCAGCTGAGCTGCACACTCACTCCTCCACCGTGTCTGTGGATCCGGCGAGAGACCGATACACCAGGCGCCGTTCATCCATGGAGGTAAAATTTCCGTGCTCTTTCACACCCAATCCATTAAACTTTGATCCAGCCACTGCGCTTTAACAACCGTCTCTCTGGCTTTTTCTCCAATCTCATCCATCGTCGTGACACCATCACTTCGGTGAACCCTCATCCGGCTCATGAAGAACGACCGACAACACCTGTCGGAGTGCCATCTGGGGCAGGCTCCAGGATACCCTCTCCCGCCCCCGCCCGGTCATCGACCCCTCCACCTCCACTGCCTCCACCCACGCTCCAGGAATTGGGCCTCTCATTAACCGCGATCACCCCAGACCTTACCCCCTCTCACTTCAGCTCCCCCCCTGCAAGCGGCGCCTTTCTAGCACCTCATTATCTCCTCCTTTGTCATGCACAGGGTTTGGATGTGCTCCCTTTGATCTCGCCCCCGGCCCCTCAGCCATATGCTCTCGTGCGTAGGGTCGCATTTAAAAGCGTCGTTGTGATGGAGCATCGCGGAGTATTGGTAGCCATAGCCGGTCGCAGGGACGGTGTTCGAGTATACGCCTTAGAGGAAGTCAAGAAGGCTGTGGAATGGCGCATAGACGTTGAGGTTCGTAGAGAACGAGAGCGGTCACGCAGAGAGGAGTCCAAGAAGGGTCCTGGGAACTCCAGCTTCGACCAGCGGGATTCATCTGAAAAACGGAGCAAATTATCATTATCGACTCCACCAATCGCCGAGGTGCAACAAAGCAAGTTCAATCTGAGGTCACCAGCGATTGCCTGTCCTCCCACACCAAAGAAGCCGCGACCGCCAACAATCCAACCATGCCCTTCACTCCCTCCTACTGGCCAGCCTCCTCCTTACACAAGCACGCCAGACGGTCGCCCGCCATTACGAAACCAGCAGTCTTCAGTTTCAGTGAATATGGCTCGCTCTAGGCGGTCATCGCTGTCTTTGGTGGTTGTTCCTCCCGTTCCGTCGCTGTCCGCTTCAATATCAAATGCGGTCACTGTCACTCCCCCAAATGCACTGGATCTATCAAAGAACTCCGACTGGTTCGAAGCAAGCGACGACGAGGCTATTGACATATTAACGGCAGGAGCAAGTGGGAGTCAAGCATTGGATGAAAGAACGAGTTCTATCCCGCCTCCGAGGAACGATGACCATCAGCACAACATGAGTGGCACCACCGCTACGCTCCCAGTTCGGAGTCACACAATTCAAACTCACCGGAGGAATCGTCCACCAAACCTTGGAATCTCTGTGTGTCTAGTTGATTTTTCTCTGCTGCTAGCTTTTTCTTATTCTCCGCCAGGCATCACAAACCTCACCACCTGCAAGTAATGTCATTCATACCTCTCACGAAACACCGCAGCGGCAGCTTTCTCCTGAAGTGGATGCCGATGAAGATGACGACGACTCCGTTCCTGGTGAACGGATAACGCTTGCCCAAGCTCTGCTGGAAAGCAGACTCCCCGAGTTACCTCCCGCAGGCACCACGCAACCTCAGGAGCCTATCCTAATTCATGCATCCGTTCCAACGACGGGCGAAGACACTGCAGCATCTTCTTTGCCAGGTGCTCTTCGTTCTCCCAGTCGCAGCCTCTCGAGTCGGCTGGGAAGCCGACGACGACATTGGTCTGTTCTCGGAAACATTTTCAGCCCCACTGGGTCGCAAAATATGAGGGGGTCTTCTTCTCACGATACATCTTTGGGTTCCTCTGTGTCAACAACTACTCCGACGATACCCGAAAGTGAAGGCAGACCTCTCGCACGTTCACTCTCCACTCGTACTCGGTTAACGGCGACTGCGGCCGGCCTTGCCCCTCGACCATCCACTTCTGAAGGTCCACACCCTCCAGTCACCACTTCAACTCCACCTGTCCCCACTGTTCCTTCCACCGCGGGGTCATCGTCCCACCGCCTTCTTCCTCGGTTTTTCAGCACCGCGTTCGGCTCCCGGAGGTCAGACGATCGAACCCCGACGCTTGTCCTCCAGAACGTCGATGTGGACTCAAGAAAGAACGTCCAATCTCCGCAGGCTTTGCAAGCGCCTCCCCCCAAACTAGAATATGTCAAACTCCCTGGAACCAAGGGATCCATTTTGATAAAAGCGGTCGAGACTCAGAAGAAAAGGTATGCTGAACGTGCTGCGAGTCATTCTCTTCTGACCTTACAGTAGTTTCTTGGCCATTCTTTGCGGAGAGAATGGTGAGAAGGTGGAATTGTTTGCTGGAACATACAGAACAGCTCTCGGCCTCTCTCGTACTTTTATTCTCCCAGATTCTCCCAAGTCCCTGGAACTGCAGCTACAAGGCGATGACCTCGTGGAGGTCTTTTTGGTATTCTCGCAGAACGTCTTTGGGTTGGAACCTGCAACTGTGAGGGTGCGGGAAGTGCGTATCGGGCGCGCTGAACGAAGAGCCGCTCGGCGGAGGATGAGGGAGATCCGAAACGGGCAAACCGACCTTTTTGATACCGATCCGCAGGTTCCTGAAGATGAAGACCACAACGTCAGTCTCAATGTTGGTGTTACCGTCCTGTCTGGCCAGGATCCGCTCTCGCGCAACAGCTCCGCCCCACATCTTCCCGAAGCTTCCAGCACGCCAACGGGCAGTAGTGGCGCGCACGATCCTGCTCTAGCACATGCGGAAGAACTGATTGCTCTCGCTTCCGCACAAGTTGGACCCTACACGACATTCCAGCAGTTATCATTCGCGCCAAAGATTCCTCTTGCGACTATCGCTGATGACTATATCATACCTCCGACTTATCCTGATTTTCTCGGCTATCGCGCTGAGCATGAACCGGACACATACGGGGATGGCAGAAACCTTGCATTAATCCAATTCAGTCCACCTGGTCTACCCATGCCAGCGCCAGCACCTCCGTCAAGATGGTTCTATCGCGACCCTAAAGGTGTTGTTCATGGTATGCCATGACATTCTGTGCGTCGCAAACTTCTATTCACGATGATCCAGGACCTTGGAAAGCAAGTTTGATGCAAGCTTGGTACAAGGACGGTTTACTTCCGCCCGACCTCCCTGTCCGCAAAGAAGAGGACACCGAGTATATATTGCTCAGAGACCTCAGACAACAATGTGTCGACCCAGTTCATCCTTTCCGGTCGACTCCACCATTCGCAGCTATACAGCCTTTCCCACCGCTGTCCGACACATCCAAACCGCTGCTTCCACCTATATCTCTTCTTGTTCAACCCCGGCATTTTGGTCCACCCGCATTATTCTATTCTTCTCGGGGCGGGCATAGCACCTCTATAGTTGATGCCAGGGGGCGCTCCGTGCTCAGGGGAAGATTCCTCTGGAGTGCAGATGACGAAACCAACTCAAAAAGTGCCCTGCGAATGGGTGACATCAAGAGACTGGAAGCTTTTGATGTGAAAGACCGTTCTGTGCTCGTCGCCATGCGGCAGGGAGGTCTGGAAGCAATGGATCTTGGTGACGCGCTTCTGAAACCGGCAGACGAGTCGCGTACTGTCTTACCGTACTTCCTTCCTCCACCTTCGAACGTCAACAGACGAGGGCCTTTCGTATGGAGGATAGGGACTCATGTCAATTCTTCCAGCGGTGGTGGTGCACTGTCCGCAAAGGCAAAACCTGGTTATTTGGGAAAGAAAGGAAGCAATCCCCCAGGAAAAACGCCTTCCAGAAGCGACTTCACAACTACCAATGACGGTGATCAAGAGTTCGCTGATGAAATTATCTTTCTCGGACGCGCTGGTGACGACCTTTACTTATGTGAGCGCAATGGTGGCGCCTTTAGGATACTAAGATTCTGTCCTGACGCTTAGACGCGTATTCATGCCCACTCATTTCCTAGATTGACCATATCATCCATTATATATCTATCATGCCGTGCACACTCGCAGATACCTGTGATACCTGTCTCTCATTCACAACCGACTATCTCATAATTTCGCGGTTATCTTTCGTAGATCAGTTTTCAGGATTTTGCCAGTGGATGTTTTCTATTATTAATGTTGAACATAAGTAAGCAGAAGTCGAAATGGGACCAGATGGAGTTGTTTACCGGGAGTTTGTCAACCACTTGAACCCATTCGGGACATGCGAATCCTGGCAAGAGTGTGCGCGCGTGGCGCTTCAACTCCACCTCGAATCCCGCATGATTCCCTGCCCACGTCTGAACATACTGTGGTCGAAGAATTACGAAAGCCATTGGACGTTCACCCCACATGGGGTGGGACCTCGCGACAACTGATACCTCGAGAACATGCGGATGGCTTGCAAGTTCTTGACGCTGTGAGTCAAGGCAACGACACAGTAGTTGGTGCGCCTTACCTAGTTCTATGGCAAGGCTTGATGCGTTCTGTCAGAGCGTAAACGTCACCGTCACGGAATCGACGCCACCGCACTTACCTCTCCACCAGAAATAATCATGTCTTTCCTTCTATCCACAATCTGAACAACGCCATCTGGATGCATCACCGCAAGGTCACCAGAGTTGAAATATCCTCCTCTGAACGCCTTGCGAGTGGCTTCTGGATCTTTGAAATACTGCGAAAGAGCACGATATTTATATAATCCAAAACTCGACGAATGGTATCTCCCACCTCTTTCATGACAATGTTGCCCCGCGTCACGATTTCACCCACTGTCTTTCCGTCCTTTGGAACATCGATGAGTTCTTGGTCGTTTTCGTCCCTTGGAGGATATACAACCCTGATGTTTTGGGCGGTAGCAAAGCTGTGTCCCTGGCGCGCCATCAGCTTTGCACGATCCTCCAGAGATAGCAATGCCCAGGCGGGTTGATCGTAACACCGCGTGAATGGTCCATATGTCTACGACACGGGTGAAGTATGGTCGTGAGAAAGTAGCCAATCACCGCACCTCACTTGGACATGGTCTCGAGTCAAGCAACAAGAAAGACATTGGACGGGATGACTCACGTAAGGCCATATACGTGGACAGGCTTGATCCCGATTTGCTCAAGCTGTCCGATTACCTGGGCAGTCGGTGCGGACCCAGCGATGATCGCAGAAACAGGTTGCTGTAAAGGTTGCTTAGAAGGATCGTTGACGATTCCAATCTAGTTGGTATCTGTTAGAATATGGTAACGACGTGTTGAGGGAAACGGACTTGGACCGTAGGTGCACCACAGTAGTGCGTGACGCCAGACTTGAGTAGGTGTTTCCAAATTTGGGGATAGTCGACTTGTCGGAGAGTGACCTACGTACGGAGTCAACTAGGACAGAACTCGTATACTGAAGACGTACTTGGGTTGCACACGCGAAAACATTGGCCCAAGGGAACGTCCATCCTGCAGCATGGAACATAGGAAGAACCCTGCATGGGACACGTTACTTGACACGATCCCGTGGGAGAAGAGAAGGTAATACCACAGGTAGCAGGAGTCGCGGTTGATTCTCAAGACAAATTTTGACATCGTTGTCTGGTTATCAGGGTGACTACATACCTTGCCTCAGAAGCATTCGCTATTGCTGCAAGGTAGGATCCTGAAACACAAATTCAGCCGAGACAAGGATAGGAAAGGACGAAGACAGACCTCGCAGGGTAGTGATGACCCCTTTCGGCTAAGACAACATCAGGGGATCATCTAGGAGTTGAATATGCAAGCGTACTCTACCGGTGGTACCTGAACTGGATTTGGGTTTAGACTTTGGGCTATGCAGGGGATGAACTCTCACGTATAACACAAAACTGCGGCAGCGTCTTCATTTGGTTCTGCATCAAGGCCGGCCCAGCCTCTCTCGGAGCTAAATTCTCGGCCCGCACTCAGAAAGTCTTCGTATGGATCCCCGGGTCTACCGGTATCGTGACAGACGATAGTAGTGACCTTGGTGGTGGGAACGAGATGCAAGTACTCATGGTCGACAAGGATGAGTTTGGATTCGCTATGGTCAAGGATATAGGTGATTTCATGGGGAGTCAGGCGGGTATTGATGGGCGTTAAAATGGCGCGAGCGGCGAGAACGCCAAAGTGTGCATCTGCCGACCCGAATGAGTAGGCATGGGCGGGGAAAGACGGAGACGATTACCTGCAATCATAGGGCTTGCAAGAACGACAGCTGAATTGAGCGCGCCACAGGGAAACATTGAGGGCACTCACGAATTTGGAGCCAAGACTGCCACACGATCGCCGGGGCGAATGCCTGTCTGGATGAGTGCATATGCCAAGTTCTGGATGCGCTGAGCCCTGGATTGTTGTGAGCTGGATAGAGGGTGTTGTCGAGGGGCTCACCAGACGCTGTAGGAGTAGGACGCGGGGTGTGTAGCGTCGGGGTGAGCGAGGGCACGCTTGTGTGGGTAAACGATGGCTGCGTGGAACAGGAAGTTGATTGGGTTCTGTGAAGGGGTTGAGACAAGGTGAGTGAGTGTGTGTGTGCGAGGACGCACGAGCGGGTTGTGGTTTACGGGTGCGGTGGTGGTGGTGGCCTGGAGATATGTGACGTCGACAGGAGGTATACTGGCCCGAGTTGGTTGAAACATCCTGGCAAGCAGAGCAAGACAACAACCATAAACAAACCCGCAGCACTTCCTTCTCGCACGCATCCATGGCAGAAGGAAACGTAGACAAGTCTGTCCAAGTCAAGCTCGTCCTCCTCGGTGCGTCTCTCTCTCTCCCCTCGCATCTCCCACTCCCTTCATCTCCCACACCCAGGCGAAGCTGCCGTTGGAAAGTCCTCCGTAGTCCTGCGATTCGTGAGTTGCTGCCTCGCTCCGCACAACGTCGCTGCATCTCCTCACCCAGGTATCCAACGAATTCCAACCGAACAAAGAACCCACCATCGGCGCCGCCTTCTTGACACAGAAATGTCGTCTAGAGGACCGTGTATTGCGGTACGAAATTTGGGACACTGCCGGCCAAGAGCGCTTCCACTCCCTCGCCGTCAGTCTGCCCGCTTCCGCTTGACCTACCCTGACAATGTCTCCATTCCACAGCCCATGTACTATCGCAATGCCCAGGCGGCCGTCGTCGTCTATGACGTCACGAAAGCTTCCAGCCTCGAGAAAGCAAAGTCGTGGGTCAAGGAGTTGCAAAGACAAGCCAACCCAAACATCGTCATTGCTCTCGCCGGGAACAAAGTCGATTTGGTTCAACCATCCGCTTCGTCCGGTCCATCCTCTGCATCCGAGTCTGAGGACGAGGCAGATGATGCTACTGCAACCCCGGGAGAGGCCCCCAGCACCGCTGGAGACGAGGAATCGCTACGGCAGGTTCCCCGCGACGAAGCCCAGGCCTACGCCACGGAGGCAGGCCTGCTTTTCTTCGAGACCAGCGCCAAGACGGGCGAGGGCATTGTAGAGATCTTCACGGAAATCGGTGTGCTCCCTTCTTTGACTGGGCATTCGTTCAACTAAACAAGTCATGCACAGCCAAGAAAATACCAATCGAACACATCTTGGCCTCTAACCGCGGGGCCGGCAGAAATGGCGCTGCAGGTACTCGAGCGGGTGCTTCATCGCAAGAGGGTGCTGTCAACTTGGAGGAAAACTCAGCGAAAGCCAAAGAGGCTTGCAATTGTTGAGCTATTCATCCGTTATTGTTCTGGGGAACTACCATCTTGTCGTTTATTCCATGATATTCATTACATGAACCCTTGACATATATGACTACACCTCCAAACCTCTCTCTTGTAATTGCTTCCTTAATCCTAGTCGGTCATTGGACAGTAGACTCAACCCCAGCCTAGGTTAGCGCCCGTCTAACACTAAACATAGGCAAGCCGGATTGATACACGCGTGGACGCAATTCACCGACGCGCGCCATCATGTGGAGGAATAAAGTCCACGTAAGGTGGAGGCCTCGCCGTCTGCTCTTGATCATTGGGTGTGAGGTAGGGTGGGGGCGCCGATACATGGGACGATCCTTGATCCATGACTTCACCAGCTTGTGATAACGAGTGGTGATCATGGGTGAACGAATGATGGGGTATGCCCGTAGAAGGATGGCTCTGCACAGTGCCAGACGATGTCGGCGATCTAAACACCGAATCTATCGAAGGTGGTGGGTCAGATGGATCGTCTAGAGGCGGAGGCGGGGGTGGTGGTTGTTCTTCAACAATCAATCTCATGACTCCACATGGCTGAGAAAGATCGACAAACTCGGTGTACTCGGGATCTTGTACCGCTTGTTCGACCGGAGGCGGGGGGGTCGATGTCCGATGTAGCGGGTCGGTGTGGCCATCAAACTGTTGGGAAGAGGAAAACCCAAAGACAACCCCCTCGCCGACTATGACCGTCTCTGCCATAGGTGTTGCAAAAATTTCTTCCGTATTGGGAGGAATGTGTATCTCGTTCTCCGACTCCTGGAACGTAGGCAGACCAGTAGACGTGGATGCTTCCGATGGAAAAAAGGGTGGCGGAGGAACGTCACTGTCTTCAAATGGAGGAGGGGCCCCATGACTTGGACCGGCCCCGCCTTCGTGATACAAAGGTGCGGAAACTTCAATATCTTCTTGTCGCACAGTCTTGAGTGGTGGACGATCATGTTTCTTTTGATATGCGGTATCTACCCATTCTTCGACCTCGGGGAGTGGAGCGGGGGTTGGAATAATGTTGATAGGAATCGGAATTGTGTGCACCGTTTCCGTCCTGCTCGCGATGTCGACAAACGAAGTGTGAATATTTAACAAGAACGAAACGCTGTGCAGAAGCGTTGTTTGTGTGATGGAGACACACTGTGGATCACTCTCCGTGTAGGCGTAATCCCCTTCAGGTAGAGACCGAGGACGATCGGGGGGAGAAGCAGATGGCGAGGTTTGATGTAGAACGAAACGCAGGCGAATTGGATGGGAGGCGTGGAACCTGCAAGATGCCCCGGAACGGGACATAATCGTTGTGTATGCAGCAGTGAAAGCTGAGGAGGAATCGCTTGGCTTCTCCACGGCCGAGGGAAGTGCTGCAGACGAGGTACCCTCAAGCGGATAATCAACGGTTCCATCTGCTGGTCTTTCTCGTGGGGGGTTCTGCAACTCGCGCTCCAGGTCGTCGAAACTCTTGACCTTGACCACGCGAAGGAGCTCTGTCTTGACATTACGGAGTCTGAGGCCTCCTTCCAGGACGAGCTGGCGAGGTGGAGACGGTACCGTAACATAGATGGGGATTGGTTCTCCCGCGGCAAAAGTCGATTTTGGAATCTCTGCCTCCACGCGCACCGGATGATACATGACGTGCGTTTCAGGTGAGACGGCAACGGAATGCGTGTGTGAAGTATAGCGTCTCGTGTGTACCAACAGTTCCCTCGACATAGGGGGGAGCGTTGGGTCTACTGGGTGCAGTATTGCCTTCAATACGTGCATCACAGATGAGTGTAGGGTGTGTACACATTGGGGGACGTCTGGCATGAGTGGTATGGCGAACGGGAAAGAGGTGGGGATAGCTCCGAAAGAGTCGAGTGGAAATGAAGCCACGTCTATTTCAGACACGCAGAGTTCAATCTCTTGACCATGCGTAGACTCCGTCGTGCGTAAGGATACGGACCTTTTGCGTAGTTGGGTCAGGCCAACATCAAGGAGGAACTGGACGGACTGACAGTTTCTTCCATGCACCGGGTTGGGCACCTTTGAGATGCACCTCCCCCTCCATAGCTGCGTGTTCCCCTTCAGCACCGACATAGCCTTTCTGGAAGTTTATGCCGTCCAGGGCAGGTACAATGAGTAGCTGGAGGCCAGACACGTCCGATGGGCAGTCGTTGCGCAGGACATCGCCAGGGTTATGTTGAGAATATCGAGGAGGGGGGGCAGAGTCAGCAGGCATGTGGATTGTGGATCGCGACAACAAGCATAATGTAGATATTTGACACTAGATCAGAGAAACATACATCAAACTCATTCTACTCTCATCAAACTCTCCAACTCGGCAAACATCGTCTGATCCACACTCTGCATCAGCAGCTCCCATGCCGCATCCCGACGACCAGCAAGCATCCCCATTCCTTTTTCCACGTCCGTTTCTCCCGACTCCCCAAACCCCATTCCGAATGTAAGGGTCGGTTGCGTAGCTTGAGAGGTGTCGAAAGCATCCTCCCCGCCATCGACAGCCTTCATTGCTTCGATTGCTCTGCGTGCAGTGCTCAAGAACCACTGTCGGGCCTCTGGCGAAGCATTCGTTGTGGCAAACTTCTGTGCCATGCGGAGCATGATCTGCGAAAAGTGCAACGAGCGATCCAACTTGATTCTTTTCTTCAATTCCGGAGGCGATAGGAACGCGATGGCGTAGATCGCCATCGTCGCTTTTTCGAGGTATGACAGCCACGATTCTCGTGACAGAAATGCGAAATCAGGGTCGCTCACTGGCAGGCGATGGACGAGTGTCTCTAGCAGACGCCACAACCACTGCTGTGGAATGACTCTAGAAAATATTTTTCGATTGTGATCAAAGTGGGCAATGTGTGTGAAGACATCGAGAGCCAGGTCAGAAAGAGACGGTGGTTTGCAGTTGTGGAAAGGGATGCCACTGAGCTTCAGCATTTGCGTCGGAGGTATCGCATCTGCCGGTTCGATGAGGATGGATGCAACAAGTTGGAATATTCGACTGCAAATGCGGGTGGTAGAATCGGATGGCGACGTGGACTGGGGGAAAGAGATCGTGACTGAGAGGTTGGACAGAATATGGAGGACATCCCTGCGGATGTTGATGACGTCGGGGATCGAAAGAGCAGGTGATGTTGGTCTCGGTGGGCCGCCATCCTGCGGGACAATGACTTCGCAGACACGCAATACCAACTGCAACGTCCGGTCGTGCCTCGCCATAAACTGCATGTTGTCTGGAACGACAGACAGATTCCGGATGATGTTCATCACGGCGAGGATGATTTGACTGGACCGATGCAGGGGCCCATGCTCCGTCTTCCGCGAGTTCTGCTCGTTTTTTAGTCCCGCGAATGGGAGCAATTCAGTTTCGAGAGCAAGGGCTACCAGTTCGCGATGACGAGGTATCCGGGTATCCTCCGTCAGGCGATACTGAGGTGCATCAGCAACTCCATCAAACGCTTCGTCTTCCAAAAGGTCCAACACTTCCTCCAAAAGATCAGTACATTGCGCAACGGGGAAGCCCGAGCCGGGGGTGGGGCCTTTCATTGTTGAAAGAAGTGTGAGTGTAGTCAGAGCATATGAAAGTTCGACCGTTAGGCGACAGCGGATGGACATTGTGAGCGCTTCTATGTCTACGGTTCCCCATTCGTTGATATCCCGCAAAGGGCGGCGTTGAGAACGATGGTACTCGTCGTCCAGTATGGTAAGGTCACGGCCTCCATAGGTATCCACCTCACGCGCTAGCGGTATGTACTCGATCTTGGTCCTCGTGAACTGAGAACGCGGACGAGTTGAGGCGGGAGGTGGTGCCGAAGTCGCCGGATTTGGGGGGAGAGTCCGGTCCACCGAAGCCGACATTGAGGGTAACTGTGACGATGGTTAGAAGTCTCGAGGAAGGGGAAAAGAAAAAGCACTGACAGCATCTGGCAAATCTGTCGCGCCTTATTATCAACCGCTCAATGTCACTAATTACGTATATCAAACGTCAATAAAGTAAGCTCACCTATCTTCAGCTTTGTTCGCTTTCCATCGAGTTCCTCGGACTCAAACCTTCGTTTCATTCCCGGAGCGTCTTGTTCATGGTGTTCGTTGGCTGTAGAGGTAGGAAGGGGTCCGACGGTTGTGCTAGTCAGCGGGGGCATCAACGAATGGCCAACTAAAGAGTCCGAGAAGCCATGTGTCCCTGAGAGAGTTGTGTTGGGCGCCCCATGCTGTGGACGGGGGCTCTGTGGCAAAGTTTGTGATGCAGAAGCAGTGGGGCTGCCAGCGATTGAGACGGACGTGGTTTGTCCGCCAGGTACGGACTGATTCAGTAATCCCATCATGTTGTTGACGGAACCAGGCAATTGAGACGAGGTGCCTGGGAGTGCCGAGCCTTGCGTTTGGGAAGGCATATTGGGAGTATTGTTTGCGACTACGGGTACGCCGGGGGGGCGGGCCGTTGCCATCATTGCCTTGCGATTCGTGTCTTGGAGGTTGCGACGGTAAACTTCTTCGAAAGGTTGGATGATAGCATTATAATAAACAGCCAAGACGGCTGCGGTGGCGCGCTGTCCATTAGGCATAGGAGCGGGAAGATATTCAGGAAGGTCGAACTGCGGGAGAAGGTGTGACCATCCATTCTGCTGTGCCACCTGAACAATTGGGTGCGGATGATGATCAACTTACGGCGGATGATGGCACGATATGGATAAAAATACCTTTAGGCCGCCACCAAGCTGGTATACGATGCCCCATAATTTAAACAAGTCAACGTCTTTTCCAGCTAGACGAAATGCGCCAAGTTCGCTCGAGCATTCCAGGGTTTTCCATTGCGAGGATGCAGGGTCATAGTTGGGAGGATATGAAACGGCAGTCAACGCGGGAGGGAGAGGGGTACCTCTGCTGGCATGGACGTTGGCGAGAGTATGCAAGAAGCCACGCTGCTTCTGTTTGATCAGCGCGGCATTCGGGGGATGTCGAGGAGGGACATTGGAGGGAGGTATGACCGGATCGGGTTGGAGATTGTGAACGGGGGGAAAGGCGGGCTGAATATTGGCAGGGGAAAATTGGATGTTGGTAGGAGCGTCCATAATGGCAGGCTGGTGATTGTAACCGCCGAGAAACGAACCCGGGGTTGTTCCGCCCAGGGACGGAGACGACGTGACCGAGGGATGCGGGTAAGCGTTTGCGAGCTGACGCTGCATGTTGACAGCGCTGAGGGCCGCCATCTGTTTTGCGGCGGCATTGGGGTCGAGATTGTTGAACAAGGGATCAACGAGGGTGCCGGACTGTGGAAAGGGCGGTCCGCCGACATTCTGTGCTGTCGGGTTTCGTGCCTGATGGGGCCTGGACTGGATGGTAAGGAGACGGGGGACGAGAACGAGGAGGTTGATACTCACAGCATGGTTGTCGTCGTCGCCGTCGTCGTCGAGCTGTGTGGTTGTCTCACGCGCCCAAGTTAGATCCCGCGCACGCCAGCATGTCCCGCTCAGAAATCGATGATATATTCGCTGCGGCCCCTCCCAAGAAAAAAATCAAGACGTCTCCTCCAGCCAAGTCTCGCCCGCCAGAGACTACCCAGAATCGAAAACGATGTCAGGAAAAAAAGCGCAACACGGCCGACGACGACCGCTTCAAGGATTCCAGGGGATCCGCTTCTCGTGCGTCTTTCCTCTCTGCATCGCCCACCATCCCAAGTGCTCCCAGGTCGCAAAACGGCCGATGGTTACAATATCTACAAGGAAGGCGAGCTGGGCCTCTCCACCGCAGGCGGAGGTGACCGTCTCATTCAGTCCCTCTCCATTCTCTCCTGATCCCATCCTATCCAGACACACCTCTCTGTCCGTTTGATTGCCAGTGCTGTCCGTCCCTCATGCATACACCCAGCTTTCTTCTCACCACGTCCATACCTACAGGTTTCTGAATATAATCCTGTACTCTTGCGATGAAAATCACCGGTCGCGCCAGACATGGAGTTTTGCACCTTTCTCGGCTCTATCGAAGCCTCGCCGATCTAGCCCTAGTGGCCGTGGTCCGTAAGGTCAATATGTAGCCAACAGCATGCTACCCCCTTTGATCCACCCCATCGAACAACATGCATCGTTTGGGACGGTACTTTACTCTCACTTTGTGGGCAACATTACTCGTAATTAAGTACCAGATTCGTGAATCAAGTTGAAACTTGTGTAAAATAGAGTCACCAACATCGCTATCACTGTCAGTCGTCATCGTCGTCAAGCTCCTTTGTATACAGTTGAGGTTGCCCCTCGTTGAGCGCGTTTCCGAACGGATCGTCGTCTTCCAGGGCACTGCGAATGTCCTGAGCCTTTTTACTTCGTTTAGCCTCTGCTTTGCGTTCCTCTTCCGCCTTCCGAACCAGGTATGCCTTGCTTCCAACTACCTTTTCTGGATTCTTGCATAACTTGAGCCTGCGATCGACTTCCCGGACTGCTTCGACGTCCGGTGGATGTCCCGTGTGCAGGATCAGATCCTTGATTGCGTTGGTGGTGCTCCGGAGCGTATCTGACAGGGTCTCGTCGACACCTGATGATTTGGAGTCAAGCCACTTTTGCGCAAGGAGCGGGGAAGCAAGCGATAGCGCCGCGAGGGCTATTTGGGATGGTGAATAGATGAGCTCGGCATCGGTGAAACGAGAGTCGCGGACGTGTTTGAGGGCTGTCTCGTACATGTCCCGTGATCTTTGTTCCTCAGTGACATCTGGCAACGACTTGAAGGGCATGAGGGGGAAAATGGACGGTTGGTGGAGGTCGCACCTGGAGGTCGAGCCAGAGACCCCACAGGGCTCGGTGGGAGTGCCACACGGCAAACTCGAAATTGAGACTTTGGGCTACGAGGAACTCGAGGTCGAGAACGTCGGAAGTGGATGTTCGAGGGATGTTAGACGTGTACGACTCGAGAGATATAGGGTTGTTGGTGGTCTTGGTGGCCAAAAATAGCGCTGTGAGCCTGAATACGGTGAGCGGCGAGAGAAGGGATGGTAGTTGCATAGAGACGTACATGACGTTCTTTGGATGCCAGTCCATGACGGTGTTCCTGAGATAGAAACGTTTGAGATAGGTGATTGCGGTGGCCTCGACCTCCTCGGGGAAGCGGAAGTGACCACATAGCTGTGGGATCTTTGTGATGTACAGTTTGACGAGGAGATGCTCGTCGTTGGCGTTTAGGAAGGATACGTTGGCTGACGAGCCGGGCTGCACGCTTCAGGGCTGGGAGTGGTGATCGAGAAAGAGATATACCTCGTCTGCATCAAAGGTGTTCCTAATGGCCGCGACTGCTGCGACATTCAGATTTGCACGTACGGTCTGCAGTCGCTCTGGGGTGAATCTCCAGTTGTTGAACTGGGTGCTGGACTCGTAGGACGGGTTTTTTTGGGAATGAGACATGGGTGTTGTGTATCTGAACCAGCAATGAAACCAAACTCGGCAGCCTATTTCAATTCTTACTTCTCATGTCCCCCACCTCCTCCATGGATCCCCCTCCTCATGCCTTCCATCCCGTCCCCCGCTGCATCAACTAGCACGCGCCCCTCCCCCTCCCCCTTCCCCCCCGTAGTTACCCCGCCCGCACACCCCGCCCCAGTGCCCACACAACTCGTCGTCGATCTTACCACCCTCCTCACTATCTCAGACTTTTCCTCTTTTTATCCAGGCACTCCTTCAGACTCGTTTCACCCAATATACTACGCTCTCCCAGATGGCTCTCTCGTCGCGTCTCCCTTCCACAACGACCTCACCATCAACAACGTATTCCTCATCATCAGCGGCTTTCTCTTGTCCGTCTTTCTCCGCAACGTTTGCAAGGCAACAACCTACCTTTGGAGAGGCAGGATAAAGAAGAAAGCGCTTCTTTATACTCTCTTCCTTAGCCAATTACTTGGCCCGATCGCCATCATTCCCCTCATTGTTGCTCAGTTCAGTACATACACAAATTGCAATATGTACGTATCTCGCCATCTTCCAATCCTTCACACTCAAACCATCCGCCAGCATTCTGCGCATATTTTTCATCGCCAGTGGCGTCTCTCTCTCTTTATTGGTTCGTCCACCTCCTCCCCCCAAAAAAAAATTCTCGGCAGGCTCACCATCGCGCATGCAGGTCACTGGTATATTCGGCATCAAAGCTTATAGGTGCTTGGATAATAATCGTCTTGTCTCGGGCATTTTGGTTGCCCTCCGCATCACTGGCAGCGTGATGCTCATTTTGGATGTGATTCATATCCATACTCTCCGCAGTCTCTCAGGCAAGTGTCTCTATCCCCATCCAGTTTGGTATCTTACTCGGGAACAGGCCGTTGTCGCAGACCATCAGCTGGTTTTGCTTCCATATTTGTCATCCTCTTACTTGCCGAGTCCATATTCATTTGCGCATGCTGTAAGTGATTTCTCGACCCTTGCAGAGCCTGCCAATGTTGACCTCCGCAACAGTCCTCTATGTAGTCCGGAAATCGCCCGGACCTGTAGCGGTCCGAGGCCGTATCTCTGTTCATCTTTCACTCGAGGATGTCCCTCATACTGAGCCTAGAAAGGAAAGTGCAGATTCCGTTCGACATCGGAAAGGTTGGCCCGACGTCAGACCACATACCAGCCATTTCTCAACATCATGGCAAACATCACCCTTGTCACAAGAGTCCACTATTGCATCCATCCCTCACAATGACTTTCACGGGGCGCATCGCTATAGTACACCAGGCAATACCGAAACACCTCAGAACCCGAAACGTCCGATTCCAATTCCTTCTACAGTACACTCATACTATCCGGGTCCTCGCTCTTGGACAGTCAAAATGCCGGCTACGAATGGCGTCTCCGAGAATGCGGCTGCACCCTCAGCGCGTTCCTCCATAAGCCGCATCACCCGTTACATCCCTAGAATGTCTCTTTTTCGGGAGGTCATGAGAGATGAGGTATGTCACATTAGGTCACTCTTTGAACATGTCCTGACCTCGGCATGTACCCCACAGTTGTACTACACTGCCATTACAAGCGTTTTCACCGTCGTATCTGTAATCATGATCCTTATCGGGGTCAAGGACGCGGGCGGCATTGGCAGCACCATCTGGGTTGCTTTTGACTGTATGTGTGTTGTATTTTGAATTGACGGTAATTGACGGCACTTGACTCTGTAGGGGCCATCATATCATTGTTAGTAGTGCATAGTTTCGGACGTGCGATTCGACGTCATGAAAACGAATCACTGCTCCTCCACCCCCCCGCCATGTACCACGATTTGCAGACTGATCGCACCACAGCGGAACTCTTGGGGGACGTACCGCAACCAGCGCGTACACCGGGAATGTTGTCTAGAGCACGTACGCTTCGTTCCGTCGCGCGCTACGACCTCGATGATGGTGTGTCACCCTCCGAGATGTCTACGCGCCGTTTGTTCCCTAGCTCGGCCCACTCTTCTCGGGCAGATCTACACTCCTCAGCAGCGTCAACGAGCGGCACGTCAAATCTGTTTCCATTCATGGAGACCGAGTCATTTTCTCGAACACAGGTTTCTTCGACGATTTGCATGGAAGACGGGCCTTCGCGTTCCCCGAAATCTCCCGAGGAATGGTTCAATAAGGACTTGACTAGTGCCCCACCTCCACCTAAACCCCCAGACGAAGGACAGTCTTGTGATACTGATACGTCTGCTCATGTACCGTAGTCATTTTGTTGGGTAGCTTAGTTGGGGCTAAATGACTATGTATATTCCCACGATATCTCTCTAATGGAACTCGAAAACGATGAGCTCGTGAGCATCCTCCCAATCCACTACTCGGACAGGTCGAGTCCGAACGTACACATTCATCAGTTCCCGCTTCTAAATCGACCTCTCCAAGTTCCTCCGTCGGCAACCATCAGCGGAAAACGGATCTGTGCCCGTCTCAAACCCTTGTCTCGTAGGATTGAGATCCACGTGCCAGTTGATGCGCGCCCCGATGTATGGAACCACGAGAAAAGCAAAGACCTTGGAATTGCACAGCGAGAGGACGACCGCGAAAAGAACCAAGAAGACCGACTGAAGCAGAAGGAGGGAGAAGAACCCAGGTTGACCGACTGCCGATTGAGGAGCGATCCCATTCCCCAGTGTGGTGCCTATATGCTCGGGGTCGTGCGAGATGGTGAGGACAAGGGATGTCCGAATGGTATGATTCTTGCTGATCGGAAATCCACAAGGCCGATTACATCTTGTGCCCATCGGCGAAACGCACCAGTTTCGACCGACCTTGACTTATCTTGACATTACGTCCCGAAAAGCGCGACGTTCAAGGGGAGGGGGGTTTGACTCTGAAAGCGACGATGGCCCGCCTCCAGATCCGGACGAGGTCCCCCCAGTCGTCACTATTCCGAAGAAAGAGAAGAAAGCGGCAGAGGCAAAGGAGGTGCAAGTTTCTGCTCGCAAGTCAGGAGACGACAAGGGCTTCCAGGGTGGGATGTCGAGTGCTCTGCGAGAGATGCTGCTCGCCATAAGGGCCGAGGAAGACGAGCCATGGCAGCCTGCACAATATCGCGACGGAGAGGTGCTCACAATGTTCGTTGAGTGACTTTATTTTGTCTGACGCATTACACAGACGGAAGATTCGATCCAAGTGTTGGAGTCTATATTCTCGCGAAACGAGGAAATTCTTGAGTGTAAAACGGAGATGACTTTATATCTGAAATCGATAAACGGACTGTGAAGTTACATAGTACTTGTCTTGATCAGCCACAACTCCATGTCCACCAGCCAGAGCGAGACCGACTCGGACTCTGAGCCAGTGCTCCTCACTGACGCTGTCTCCAGCTTGACAGCATTCGCTCGTTTGTCCGCGACGCGTCAGTCAGACCCAACGGCCCAGCTGACCATCAGTTGGGCTGTAGACACCCTCGCGACACTTGACTTTCGACTCGTCCGCAAGGTATGCTATTGTACCCTCACAACGTCCCTATAGCATAAATCCATCTGCGTGTAGGATACTACACTTCATGGCCTCATTCAAAATTGTGCCAGTACGATACTTGCCTTGTTAAATTCGCTACTCCAGCAGGGACCAGCCACCGACAGCTCATGTGGTTTTATCGCAGACATCACCAGCATACGTGCGTCACGCGATTCTCTCCATTTCCTGCACTCGCTCATTCCCCTTGACGAATCCAGTCCGGCCCTCTTTCTTGCATCTTCTCTTTCAGTACCGCCGACTCTTTCGTGTCATCGCAGCGAGAGATTTCAAGCCGGGCTCTGCACCTCTAGCGATTGTATGCTGGGTGGACGTTGTTCTGGCCAAGCTCGGTGGTGTTGTTGCGCTGATAGCGACGGGCCTTGAGACGGATCATTCCGACCAATCACTTCCCGAGTCCTTGAAGGCCAAGAGGGGAGAGGATAACCTTCGTGCCGCGATACAGCTACCAGGTAAGACATGTTCTGCGGAAATATGGTTGTACCTCACGCGACGTAGATAACTGGGACATGCTTCCATCTATGCTTCTGTCGGAGCGCGTGTCGGCTGCCGCAAAACGATTGTCCATAAGGTTGATGCTGGGAAGGTATATTCTCTGTCCCGCGCTTTCGGGACAAGTGGGTGTGGACGATGCGTCAGTCACCTACAAACTACAATCAGAGCAATATCACATCGCGGTGCTTTTCACAGCATATACCAGTTGCTTTCCACGTTTTCGGAATTTGTAAGACAAAGTGCAGCCCGGGTGGACGAGTTACGTTCAGCGTCAGGACCTGGCCTGCGGTACCTCCTACAACAGGATCGGCTCACCGCTGCAATGGCAATTTCCCTGTTTGCGGTGAGCAATGCTTGCAATTCTTGCCCAACAATCGGTGTCTAGATGTCCGTTGTTTCAGGCAGCTGAAATGGCACAAGGTACAACCATTAATGCAGAGCGTACAACTGCTTTCCGTCCTCAGATGATGGCCGCAGCTATGCACCTTCTGCGATTTGTTTTGAATGAGGGAGACTATACCATTCGGACAAACGCTTTAAATCCTCCAAATCATCTTGACATTCCCACAAGTGTCATCATACGATGGGGGATTGTTCCGCAATGGACATGGAGCGTTTGGTCGGAATATAATAGCCTGTATGCGGACACGATTGTATGCCTTGTAAGTCCTTTTTCTGTTTGAAGGCAAGCGCATCTTAGGGCTTCAGACCACGATGTACATTCAACACCACAGCCCTGGCCCTGGGCCGTTGTTAGAAGTCTCAGACTTGACGTCTACTGATGGCAGGTCGACCGACCAAGCAGCGGTGATCAGCGTGATGCTCGTGAGACGGTATGTCATACACTGAGGCACGGTGCTGACGTTTTCTAGGATACCGTCTTCCGGTTTGTTTCGATGCTTTCGGCTGGCGCGCATTCCAAGCAATTCTCATCAGGCATGATGAGCGTACTCCATAGAAGCTGCCAACTGATCTCACAGTGGTTGAACCGTAACTCGTGCGGAATCCGGTGTTCGAAGGAATGCAGTAAAGCATTGATTATTCTTTTTGGCTACATGTCCCAGAATGAACAACAATTTGCTCGTGAGTGCCCAGCCTTGATTTCCCAACACGTGACAGAGGCGCCAGAAGTAAATGAGTTAATTATCGAATGCCTGGCGCTTATGAAGGGGGAATGCATCCGCGAAGCTTGGAGGATGGCTACAGAGGGTGCCAATCTTTGTTTCCTTGAGACTCTTGGTCAAAGTATGGTTCCATTTTCTCTTCATAAAGAAGACACCGAACGATTCCAGGTTTTCTGCAGACAAAGACGTAAGCATTCGGTGAGAGGTGGTCGTCTCGAAATATTGCAATTGACGTGGCACAGAGCATTATCCCGGGATGATATCTCAAAGTCTAGGGAAAGTTGCGCGGCACAACTGATGCAATTCCTTGTCGTGATGATGTCCAAAGGAGTTCAGCCACTAGACCCTGATGCCTTTGTCGACTTTGTGGAGGCGGCTTGGAACCGAGTCCTTGAAATGCCTGTGAATGACCGGGATTTTCTTTGCGAAACCTTGCTCACATGTCTGGCGACCGCAAATTTCTCTGGAATTGATTTGCCATTCAGCAAAGCCAGCGTAGTTGCTGAGGAGGAGGCTATATGGCATCTTGGGATGTGTAGCGGAGGAGTGAACCTCTTCCTAGCGTGTAAGTAGGCATGCCGATGAATCGAGTACACCGTCGGTCTGATTACAGGATTGCACAGCTGCCTTTTCGCTGTATATCACTTCTACACTTGTCAGCGTCGAGCCGCTGACCTACTTAGAGGGTTTGGAACATTTATTGGATATAGCGCTGCTAATATGTTCCCGGCATTATCCCTGCGAGGACGAGCCATTGGCATTGATCGTCTTGCCTACGATATGTGATGCAGTGGCACACTTATTGGAGCACGGGGACGCTACTACCGGTGCGTGCTGACTCATTAGGAGAGGAATGTTGCCGAACGTTTGCTAGGAATATTCACTTGGGCAAATACCAGGGTATCTGTGCTGAATACTGCCCTGGGGTCTTTGGATGGCGGAGACGATGAGTATGGTGCATTGCTGAGACGGAGACTCTCGCTGACAGCAAGGAGGGTGCTGCGGGAGGTAGGTCTACGCAAACTCGTGAGCTTGTCTGGGTTACTTACTGTCGTACAGACGGATGTGGAGCCAAGGGGAAATAGAGGGGAGGATGCGGAGGCGAAGGGGGAATATGAGCTGGTGTTTTGTAGACCCCGCTTGCTGTGCACCAGGATAGTGTGACGTGACGTGTTACATTGCGGCGTCACGCTATAATCGCGTCAAGGGGTCTCGCTTCCGAACAAGATCACTCGTCGACACCGCCGTCGCCGTCGATGTCCCTGTCGTCGTCGCCGTTCGCGCTCAGCTGTCGCCGTCGATCACACTCGGCCTCCTCCCCGTCCCCGTCCCCAGCGCCCGCGTCCTCATGGCGATCTGCTCTCAAGCGGGCCCACTCCTCTCATCGCGACACCCCCACGCTCCCTGACTACCAGCGATGTCACCTCGGTATCTGGAGGACCGGAAAGAGACTTCGCAGAGACATATCCGTACGTGTCTCCTTGTATTTTTGTCTCCCTCCTCACCTTGCGGCTCCCCTCCAGCCCTCTCATCCAACTCGGAGTTCCACGCCCGCCTCGGCAGACAGCCGCACTACGAGCTCCGGTTCATCTCCCCCCCACACGCCTCTCTTCCCTGCCTCGTCTGCAGATTTTCTTCCTTTCCCCTACAGAGGCAGTGTCACTACCCGCGATTCCCGTAGCCCCTCTTCCGCCGCGTCTCTTCTCAACAGCGACGCGTGCGATTCTTCCCATTTAGAACTTGCCCGTCTTAGATCAGCCGCCTTCTCGGAGCTCCAACGAAGCATCCAAGAGAATGGCGAGGGGTTTGTCAAGCGCATGCGCGAATTCGAAGATTCACGCTCCAAATCTGCCCAATACTCTCGTCCGAGAGGCGTCGAGAGGCGCCGCAAAAAACGTTATTCCCCCAGCGTACCTACGTCAAGGTTCACGAGAAAACACACTGTATCAGACGACGACGATGACGTCTTGATCCTTTCGAGCACTTTCAGCGCTGAACCCATTTACACAAGACAAAAGCGCTCGTCCAGCCTGGGAGCAATGGACGATAGCGGCTTCCAGTTGCACGGCGAGACCAACTCTGGACGACTCTCCCCTGTTTCTAGCATTTTCCGTCCCTTGCCTGTCGCTCACCACGCATCGCATGTTTATCCTAACAGCATCAATCAGTCAACGGAACTGTCCACCTCATTCAGCACATCATTTGGCTTTTCAAACCCTTTTCATACCAATGCATTTCAACCAGCATCGTCCCATTCTTCCACTGACTCTCTGGCTTCATCGGTGGACACGTTTCTGTCAAGTTCACACACAGAAGATGCCAAACATCCTTCATCCTCACCCATGGTCTCATCACCTCGGTCACCCGCTCATCCACCGGCTGGTACTATTTTACGCTCTGCCTCTAGTGCGGAGAAGGCATTAGCGGCTATTACTTTGGCAATGGCGAATGGAGCCGGCGGCCTTGGAGACTACGAGGCAGTCAGAGCATTGAATGTTTCGTCAACAGACGAATCACAGGTCGGAGAACTGTGGCATTGAATGCCCCTGCGCTCACCAGTTCTTCTACCGCATTTTGCCAAGTATACTTCGTCGACTTACGACAACCACCCATGACGAAGCTTCATCCGCAATCTTCTTGTTTATTTTTAATCGTTGATCAGGCGTTTGTCCACGGACCCCAGAAAAATTCTCTTGCCGACCTGCGTTAATATCAAGCATCGTGTTGTACCCAGCCAAAAGCCACCCATGTCTATACCACCACGAACTTTGGTTCCGTCCCTTATGACATGTCATTCTTGGGATTGAAGCAAATAAATCACTGTGTAAAATGCTTTATTTTCTCTTTCGATATGTCCTTTCAGACCCTTTCTGTACGTATCATTACATGTCGTAACGTGGATGGGAGAACCTGAACGTGTGATGTGATATCTTGCCAAACAATTGATTATTGATTGCGTTGATGGAAGGCACCCATGACTGAGCCAGCCGACGCTCAGCGGGTTGGATTTCTGGACGGATCCTTCTGTTGGTTCTCCAACTCTGTCCGCAAATCTTCTACGATCTTCTCGGCAGATATGCGCCGGCTCAGCTCTGTTTGATACAGTTCTTCCACCCTCCGACGAGCTCGTGCTTCCATCATTAATTGTTCTTTCATCCCTTATCAAAAACAAATGAAGTCAATACCGTAATATCAAGAACAACTACTTACCAGAGACGAGCTTTCCGAGATTGGGCGGTACATAGAGGTGGGGTGACGCAGGAACCCAGGGTAAGGTAAAGATTTCTGGGATGTCGAGCAGGTGGAACTCTTCGTCGGAATCGAGGTGAATATTGCCGATGTCAGAAGGGTTTGCCCCGGGGGAGACTACTGGATGAGCATCCTTTGGCGGAATGTTGAGGCTCACAGCCTCCGCCTGCTCATTTACGGACAAATTTGTCAGTTTCGTATGTCCATCGAGAATAGAATCCTCTCGGAAGGGCGAGGCGGAGCGTGACGACGGAGGGAATTCAGAGAATTGCAACAAGTCAGGGTGATGTGTGGTCTCTGGAACGGCGGCCAGTTCGTCGGAGGGAGAGTCCTTGTCCATGTGGGTATCCAAAATTGATATTGATGGTTCGCTGCCCAAGCTGAGAATAGTGGGTTGCTCAATTCCGCCGTCGGAAGGCAGCTTTGAGTCAAAAAATTTCCCCAAGGCATCCGTATCCATAGGCAAGGCATCCTCAGAATCTATTCGAGTCGAAGAGGCATGCCAGGGGGAAACGCTGATGACGGTCGTTGTTTGGCTCCTCGCCACGTCACTGTCGGTCTGCGCAATCGTTTCGAGCTGCACAGACGAAACAGACCCGTCGCTGCCTTTCTTGTTCTCATGCGAAGGCATTTGGCTGAAGGATGCGTTCTTGTTTATCCCCGAAAGTGACAGAGCACCCTGGGATTGACGCATTCGAGCCCAATTCTCCATCAGATCCTTTTTTGCATTCTCGTCTGTAAGGTCAGGGATTTTTCTTCGACGTCCCCTGGATCTCTGAACTGATTGTGAACCGACAAATCCGTTTGGAGTGAACAACACGACAGGTCGTTCGCTCAGTAGGTTTCCCGCGCCATCCGGATCTGCTAAATGCGTATAAATATCTGAATTAAGACTGTCGAAGCAAGGATGGATCCTGCGCGAAAGTCGGGCGGAAGCTCGCAATGGCGGGACATGCTCCACGTCTGTTAAGGGCGAACCAACCCTCGATCGAGAACGTCTATGTCGTGTGCAGAGTTGAGATGACCTGGGTGCAGCAGGAGTAGACGTCGACCTTTTGCGTCTCTTCTGAGGACGTTGTTCGCTGGGGTCAGCAACTTGCTCTGCTACCGAGGTGTTAGCCACGCAATCCGCATGGGATGCAGTACAAGATGACGAGTCACGTTTGCGTCCGCGAGCTACGAGTCGTGTTACACCAGTAGTCGAGGCCATGACGCCCGTCCTCACCAATTACAACACTTGGCGAACTTGATGGTGGTATATGCTCGACATCCAAGAGTGACAGCTCTATAGGTCGTCAGGCACCAGGGATCTCTAACATAGGAATGTGAACTCACTTTGTTTCTTCAACCGTAAGGACTCTACAATGACAGACATCAACACGACAAAGTGACATGAGCGGCATGTCGTGATTTACCAAGGCCCGAGTTTTCTCGATGACCCACGGGAACACTTGCGGCGCGCTTTATTGTCTTTCGTTCTGTGGAGGAGTCCAGTCGTTTCGGGTCGATGGCCTCGAGAATCATTGGCTAACCTGAGGTACAGCGAGGATAAGTCTGATCCTGTATAGCAGTGGCGGCACGCGCCTGTGGCATGCTTGCAAGAAGTCTAGTGATCAAACCGTCCGAGGTTGTGTTGTACTAAAGCATTGATTATGTGAAATTTTAACTGAAGCCACATTTAATACTGGAGAGCGTATCCATCAAACAAGTATCCTACACAATTGAGAGCGAAGAAGCAGTCGGAGAGATATCATCCTATATAGCTACATAGTGGAACCCAACACCTTCATGGCCAGTGCACGGAGAATCTGGACACAGTTTTGTTCCATGTCGGGTGATGGTCAATTCTGAGACGTACCTCTGCTTTCTGAGTTGCTCCAAGCTCTGAGAATACTGCAGCAACACTTTTGCCTTTGGCGTCTCGTATTGCTCCTATTCGGTTACCAGCGAAAGCACCAAGTACAAGGCCTGGCATATTGGCCACAATGAAACCTAGACCTGTGAACAAATGTGAAGAGGCAAATCACATCTTGTATGAAACTAGTTCACCTCCACCACATGCAGCGCCGAGGTAAGACCACCACGGCGTGTGCCGCTCCACTTCGGGGCGAAGCAGCTAGTCCAGGTTCAGCAATGACTGGAGGGATCTTCGTCAAACTGAACTGGTACCTCGTCAAAAACGTCAGCGAAAACGTTCTCAGCATCAGGTCTCTGCTGAGCGCTGTTGTTCCCCGTGGCAGCATTGCCAAACATACTAGCGAACTGGCGAAAGAAGTTTGATGAGGCCTTCGGGTCAGCGCTCTTGTCCGTTTGAGATTTCGAGGAATAAAGAGTATCATATTCCTTCCTTCGAATAGGGTCGGAGAGGACGTAGTATGCATCTGCAACCATCTTTTATCATGACAATGGAGAACACGAGGTTGAGTTGAGACTTCATTCTTTAGGGAGAACGAGAGGCTACCTGAAACTTCTCCGTGGCGAGTTTCTTCTCAGCATCAGTTGCATTTGTCAACCTGTCGGGATGTGTCCTGAGAGACAAGGATGAGCAGATGGCACGCGAGGAGCTGGCATTGACTACCTCAGTGACTCTTTCCTGTAGGCCTGCTTGACCTCTTCAAGAGAGGCAGACTTGTGTATGCCGAGGGTGCTATAGTAGTCTGGAAACGCGGACATGGTGGGCGTACGAGGGAGAGAGTGCAAGTCGCAGCATGCTGCTCAACGCCCTCAGCCATTTCGATCGAACACTGCACTCATCCACGCTGAACAAAAGCACGTGATTGCTCCGCAACAGAAACTACCTAACCGAATAACAAGCCGCACTGCGATGAAGTAGGAAAAAAAGAGGAAAGTCGGTCTAGTTATCTACCGACACCTGTACCCGCGATATGCTAGAGTTCTGCTCTGTTTATGACCGTAGAACGAGTGGCGGAGGTCTCGGTCGTACAAACGTTTTTTGAACTCGGTTAGTGGCTTCTGCCGATACGGCTATAGGCGGGTCCGTGTCTTGTATCGCTGCGCCTTTCCCTGCAAGGTTCGTCACATGTTTGTGTGAAGAAGGGGGGGCTAGCAGGGCGCGGGATGTTTGGTCATTGATCCGATATTGCACAATGTTCGCAGCTTCAGACACTCGAGACAATCTTGAGCCTGAGGAGCGAGCGAGAGGTGAAAGCTTGGCCGCAGCAGGTGAAGCTGGCAGTCCCTCGAGACGCCGTGGTACGGGCATCACTTGAATGGCCACCGCACTTGTCTCACTCTCCGCGGGACACAAAGGCTTCTCTTGACTTGCTTGTCTCGGTTCACCAGGAGTCGCTAGACCTTTAAAAGATTTAGGAGATCTGTCAATAAGACCGTCAAGCAGCTTACCGCCAATAAACGAAGTCACGTTGTATTGCGTCCCCCCAGAATCAGAACAAGAAGACTTGGCCTCCGCAGCAAGAGACTCGTTCTCTTCTCCTAAGGGAGAGTGCGGAATGCTACTAAAACGAGGGGGGCTTGGGACGTCAACGAGAGATGGTGAGGTCACAGGGGAGATTGAAGAATATTTGTCTCGAACGGGAGTTGGTTTAGCAGCAGCAAGTCGAACGCGTCGACTCCCTCTAATGCGCTTGACGGGCGATGGGCTGGATGAAGGGAGCGATGGAACCGGAATTGTCAGCCGAGGAGGGATGGGGAAGCTACTCAAGGAGACTTCTGAGGAAACAGTTATTTGGCCAATGGAGGCTGAACGAGTCAGTTCCACGCTCTTGCGGCTCGTGCCAGAATTAGAATGTGATGAATTTGGGGATGTCCTCGCAGAGAATAGTTTGAGTGCCTCTATGCTCCGGTCTAGCTGGCTCTGCTGTTTACTAAGCTCGTCTAATGAAGTTCGTGAACCGGATGCACCCGTGCACGATTGAACACCAGAAAGACCGTAGACGGGAGAGAGTATCGAGGTTGCTGCCATGCTTCTCGCGTGCTTTACTCTGACTGGCGAAGGAACAGACGAAACAGTGACTGAGCTCGCTTGAACTTGAGGTGGCATGGAACACTGGGGAACGTCCGCTCGAGAAGGGTGTAACATTTGACCGTTATGAATGGAGCCTTCCACAGATCGTACATTTGCAGACTGGGCATCTAAGGCAGAAATGATCGACGTATGGTTGACATTGACAGATGCATCGCGTAAAAACTCTGCGTATTCTTTGGATCCTTGCATTGATGATGCGCAACTGGCGCGCAGCTCCGTATCTATGTTTCGGGTGTACGGTGGGTCCACTCTTGCTTTATCGGCATTCCAGAGCCTGGTTTCTTCATCTTCGCAACGCGCACGGTTTTTCGAGATCCTAAGGGAAACCCACGACGAGACGTGGTTCAGCGAGCGACGCGCTGAACGGCGGAATGCCTCGGACAGGCTTGGCTCCTTATTCCGGATCGCGGTGGCAAGGATCGTGGACATGCGAGGCGTCTCGATTAACGGCGGGGTGATTATAAACGTGGACCCGCGAGCGGGTTCGGGGAGTGTGAACACGACATCTCTGGGTTTTCCACGCTGTGATGAGGCGGTGGAAAGAAGGATGTCGCGATGCTTGAGGAGGGCGGTGGCCACGACGAATACCACAATAATGTAGACCTCAAAGGCTTGGAGTAAGCGGCCGACCGTTGATTCAGTGAAAGCAACTACGGAACGGGTAAGATCCCCTGAAGGAAAAAGGTTGTGTTCACTCACAATAAAGAAGATTTCCCACCCCAATGGCGATGTTGAGGAGGAGCCCAGAAATTGGCGCGAGACACTCCCTGAATGTATGCACTGTCATGTTATTGGGCGTGTTGAGCGAGAGTGTGTTCAACAACAGCTTCAAGAGAAGCAAGAAAGACAGAAGTAACTCCAGCGCGGCGTCTGTGGCATAGACATTGCTATATTGATGGAACTGAGGGGCCACACGCCAGACAATTTGCAAGGTCGTGATGATTATGATGGCTACTAATAAGCCAACGCCAAGCAGTTTCCCCGGAAAACCCCAACGCATCCAACTTCCACTATGAGGCTCGTGAGCACATTCAAGCGTGAGAAATTTGATTTTTGGGACTGTTCGGGTGGACATTGCAGATGGATCCTTTCTCGAGGGCTCGGCGACATATGTCCAATAGAACAGAAGGCGAAAGCCAATGGAGAGCGCGAACAAAACCTCCCTCGTCTTGATAGCAGGTTCGTTGGCTACAAAGGTTGTATCCATGGCCGTTCCATTGGCGAGAGTTCGACCCAAGTCAAGAACCACAGCGACGAAAGCCAGTAAGACGGAAAAATAAAGCGAGACTGCTGATCTACAGGTAAGAGATGTAAGCATCAGAGCCGAGGTTGACACCAGATTGCTTACGGGGATACTCTTTCAATCACGAGAAATAGCGTTGAGACGCCGAACACCAGGATTCCTACAGATATGAAAGGGATGTCCGAGAGCAATTCCGCAGCCTATTACTATCAGTCTCGATTGTCGTGGGCGCAGTCATGTACCAACCTCGCATTTGTTACTCCACGAGAGAGAGTAAGAGAAGGCATACCAAGTGGTTGCGGAGTCACAAGCAATCAAAAGACTGGATTCCATGAGGGAGAGTGGTCGAAAGGAAAGGAATTATTCCCTCGGGGAATTAATCTGACAACCTCCAGTACAATCGATGACTGACGAGGTTGAGAAGGGCAAGCTGCTTGGTCGACAGCCGCTGCGAGGTGAATGAGCACAGCCAGCTGCGAAATCAGCGGCTAGGGATTGATGCGGCCACCAGTGAGTGAGCGGGGGATGATGGTAGGAGGTAAGCACCCTCCGTTGTCATGCACGAGGGCTGCATTCAGGGTCCCCGGTGATCGTCGACATGGTCTCAAACCAGATCTCCATTACTCGGATGTAGCACGACCGTGTGGATACATGGCAACCTGGGAGATAAGACATGTCCTGCCAAAATAGCCGTCCAAATTTCACACCGCAAACGAGTTCCCACCTCCCGTCATTTGTCGCACCAGATACATTCCCCTCCCCTCATCAATAGACTTGCTACTTCTGATCCCAATCACACTCTTCGGTCTAGGACGAGGTGTGGCAAGCCCCAACTGTTTCGTCGGACTCCCTGCGAGCTGTCTGGTTGGACTCAGTCCCCCTCCCGTGAGTTGTCGCAAAATACTCGAGTCTCCCACGCTGCGTCCCGTAAACTGGCGTGCAATGGTAGTGGTGCCTGTCAACTGGGATGCAATAAAGGGCCCGCTCCCTGTGCTGCGGCCAGTATACGATGGTGTTAGCGGTTTGGGAGGTGATTCCCCTTGGAGGCTCCTCATATGCAATGGAAGTAGGAGCTTGATAGAGTTGGTGTCAATTTCCATCGTGGGTGACGGAAAATACCAATACGCACGAGACATTCTCTGCACCATACACCGCCTTGTGCATCTCGCTTCGCAGCAGAATCTAGCCTCTTACCACATCCTGGCAGTGACTTATCCCGCCTACCTTTCCCTGCTCCCTTTCCCCCACATATCAGACATGCGGCATGCCACTTCGTCCCTTGAGGACCAGGCACGACACCCATTTCCATAGGAGAGACCGCTTTCCGGCATCCAGGACAAGTAGCCGAACTACCGAACCGGGACGATGACGGAAGTGACGGTGTTGATGGAGGTGGTCTTTCATATCGAGAGGATGAATACAGGCTATTATTCTGATGAGGTAAACCTTTGAGTGGTTGGGTATAGCTCGTCCCTGCACCGAAGCTCGGCGCAGTTTGAATAGTGCTGGTAGGTGACACAAGAGGCGGACTGAGAGTTGGATCCACGAGTGCGGACTTGTTGGAATTCGGGACAACTGTGGATTTGGTCTTTTCCACTGGCGCACACTGATTGATTCATATTGGAATGAGGGATTGTCGATCTGGAGTCAAACATTACTTGACTGACCTCTATATGACAGGCACCACCTTCCCCGCGCACAAAGACTGCTTGTCCATTGACCGTTTCTCTGAAAGGTCCATCACACAGAATGCATCGGAAGCATTCTGGATGATAGATTTTCGGAGGTCCACTAGCTCTGAGCTCGGGGACAGTGACGAAGCGACCACTCCCTCCGGCGGCAAACAATGACCCACCACATTTGGCGCAGAGAGAACCAGTGGAGAGTGTGGCAATTGGTATCGAAGAGTTGCTGAGAGAATCCCTGGGCTTTGGGGTTACCGCGCCCAAGGCAGGGCGTTCCAAAGCTACAGCCTTGAGTGGAGTATGCTCCCTGAGATTGCTTGCTAAATCCTCGCGGGCGAGGACCCGAGGGCTGAGAACTGGAGGGGAGGAAGGCCCAGACGACTGTGTTAGAGTATCTGAGGTGTCAGGGATCAGATCCGGAGTAGAAGGCGTCCATGATACCCGTGATGACCGCGGGCTCGCGGCGCCCACAGTATGTCGTAGTCCAGGAGAACCACTAATTCTGGAGATACGGGGAATCCGTGACGGGGTAGATGCTGGTGAGTTTATGGTGGTGGAGTTCGACAGAGGATCTGGGGAAGCTGTATCTGTCGACACAGGTGACGAAGTTACTTGATTCATGAACCGACTTTTCATCTCCTCTATCGCGTCGACGGACGGCCGGTTCGATGAGGAGGCATTTACTTGGTGTGGGCTGCCTGTAAGGATCGCCTGAGAGGGGGTAGATGTCCTCGTTTCGCCGGTAGAGTCTGCATCGGAAAGAATATCAATGGGATCGATCCCATGACGAGATGCGGCAAACGTAGCCGACTTCTTCCTCTCCAAAATACGGTGTGCAAACGGGCTACTCTCCCGATCATCTTTATTGAGATGTGAGGTAGAGGAAGATAATGACGGAGAGCGATCACGCAGCGGACGATTAAGAACTGCATTCAGTCGCTGGGTGAGTTCTTCCAGAACAGGGCTACCCTCCCTACTCTTCATAATGCCAAGCCTGTGTTCGAATCCGTCAATGGCGGGGCTGCCCTCCCGGCTCTTTGAATCCTTGAAAAGGGCAACCGGTGTTCGACTGTCAGCTTTCTCCAAGCTGGGCAATGGATGAGACTTCCTTGGCGTGCTGTTTCGTTTCAAACAGCTGTCAAAACAATCAGCGCAGGAGGGCTGCCCTAGCAAATCAACCATAGGGGTATCGCCGATGTTCTTGTGACATGCTTCACATCTGAAGCATTTCTTGTGCCAAACGCGACCTGAAGTCTCAACGAAGCCTCCTTCGCTCTTCAAAATGAGGACAGGTCGACGGCAGGCCGGACAGTCCCCTTTCGATCCACCATTGATGATGAAACATGGCCGACACAAAAACCGATCAGAAAACTCTGGTACAGAGGGATCTGGAAAGATCGTCGCGTCTGGTTGAAACTCCGTCAAGCAGATTGCACAGGAGTATGTTGCGAGGGATTCCTTGGGCTGGAGGACCGAGCCGTAGGCTTTGGAAAGCTCTGGCGCATTCGGTGCTTGTAGAATACAAGTCTCTGCTGCAAGGGTGGTTGGCGAAGGTGGATTGCGCTCGTCAACATCGAACGATCGTTTCGGTGGGGAAGGCGGACGAGTAGTAGAGTTGATGTGTGAATTGATACGACTCGAGATGGAAGGGGAAAGGTGAGATGAACTTGGGCGGGGAAGGCGACTGGTAGAAACGTGTGAGGCGAACTGGCCTAGTTCACCCCTCTGTCCAATCGATGCAGCGTTGGGTTGTGATAAAGAAGAAGTGTCGTCGATCTGAATGGGTGACCGTGTTGGGGACTTGTCTTTCGAAATGTAAGTCTGCGACCACTTGTCAACTGTCTGACATTTGGAGGGTGACCACTGCAAGACAGGTGCTAGACTACTTCAGCTATGATATCGGAATATTGATCAGATGACAGACAAACCGACTGCGGTGCCTCCACATTTGCAACGCGTTCCAGTGACAATGTCACCACATCTGCGACAGAATCCCATGCGATATCTGGGATGCTCCTGATGCAGCGAGTTGAGACTGTAAACAAAGTCTGAAACGAAAGGCAATAACGGGACAAATGCGGGTGTCGTGGAGAACGTTGGGGCAAGAGTTCAACTTGCAACACGAGGCTGAACAACAAAGAGGCGCGATCACGTGTCATTCAAGCGAGAGGTGGTATAAGTATCCAACAGCCTATATACATTGCGTGCGCTCCTCGATTCTCACAGTTTGGCGGGGATGACAGGCTGCCAATCCACACGCTCGACCTCGGATGACATCCTCAATGTAAAGTCTCGTGTGCACCTTTATGGACTCACCATTTCAGGAGAGAGCTGGTTAATTGACTCGACACCGAGGGACTGCATACCAAATTTGATTTCACGTTGCAAGATTCGCACCAATCGCACGACGCCAGCTTCACCGTAAGCCTGGGGAATCATCAATTAAATGCATCCCACGCAAGAGGCATACTCACACTCTGTGCGTAGAGAAAGGCGCGGCCAAGTCCAACAGCCTTTGCGCCGAGGCAGAGGGCTTTGAGTACATCTAAAGAATACCATGTAAAGGTGACCAATCCCGTTGTTTGTTCACCGACCAGTGCCGCGACGGATGCCACCATCAATATAGACTGTAATCGTTTCTTGAGACAGATGTGAAAAACACGTGATGTACTACGTGCCTTCAGTCTTCTCAAACACCTCGGGGTGTTCCTTGTGGAGCTTATAAAGAACTTCTAAAGGCGGGAGCGAGCTATAATTCGGTGAGTAACTGATGTGCCTGTCAGCTGAATTGGTTGCTGACTATTCAAGTTGACGACCTATCACGGTGGGGATGAGTCACATTCGTAGTTCGCGAGGTTAAAGCTCACCGCCATGGTTCGACAACACGATGCCTTCACACCCAGCCTCCGCAGCGAGAATGGCATCCTTCCTACAGTTAGCAGTCATTCGACAACAATGATACGAGAGGAGTCTCACCGCGACACATTGAATGCCTGCACTGTTGTCAACCAGAGCGCCTACCGAGAGAAAGCGTAAAGGTGCTTACCCTTAACGACTATCGGAAGCCTCGTGATGCCTCGCATCCACGGTATGGTCTGGAGACAGAATCTAACGTGAGCAGGTTGGGATTCCATCGTAAAGAAAGCTCACCCTTTCCCAAGTCATGTCAACATCGTTATTGATGATGAGCCCGCCAGCAGTACCTAATATATCGACTTCTTCTTCTTCGTCCTTGGACTCTAGTTGACGTTTGACTCCTTGATTCTCGAAATCCTCTAGGTAATGAGGAACACGGGTATCTATCTCTCGATTTGACGGTACAAGCGCGTCAACAGTAAGGAAGATCGCTTTGTAGCCAAGCGCTTCGACTTCTTGAATGCGTTTGGCAGCGGTGGCGTCACTCTTGTGTTTGTACAACTGGAAGAAGATAGGCTGATCGGGTGAGCCTCGAGCAGTGGCAATCTGGCTATACGACAATGAAGCATTTGAAGAAACCATCTGGGTTATTCCAGTCTTGTATGCACCGCGCGTAAGGTTGATTTCTCCGAGAGGGTGCCCTAGTCGAGCTAATGCTGAACCACTGATGTACACGGGTATGGACGTCTTGTAGCCAAGAATAGTTGACGAGGTATCGCAGCTAGACACGGTCTTCATGACTCTGGGGTGGAAGAAAAAACGACTGAATGCACGAGCGTTTTCCACGTGGGCTTTCAATCGAAGCTATCGCTTTAGCGGGGCTAACCGAGCGCAGAAACAAGAACATACTTATGGAATCGTCTGCAGCAGACGAATAGTAGGCCATGGCCCTGTAAGGAAGGAGCTTCTTGGCCGTTTCCTACGGGGGTGCCATCATGGGAAGACCGAAAACTTGGTGGAAGTGAATGCATACCTCCATGTCCTGAACATTGAGGATTCGGCTGAGTGGAGGTTTGTTCTCGAGAGCCTCCTCCACTCGCAACTCATCTCTTGTCTTGGTCCGGCTCTTCTTTGCCTGTCCCAGTTCGAGAATTGAGGCTTGGTCAAGATCGCCGAGATGCTTCTCGGGAGCGATGCTCTTGTCAAGGGCGTCCGAAGGATGGATTGGTACAAAAACTGCGGTTGCATCCCGTCCTGCGTATTCGAGGATCACTTGAGGACCACCGGGATGGTCCTATGGGCAGTGGAGATAAGGACGAGAACGAAGGGTAGACACATACGAATAGAAAGTCGGTGACATCGTACACCTTGTTCCTTATGATGACCCAGCAGGAACTGTGTGGAGGATGGATGATATGTGGGGGTGGAGGGTGAGGGTTACGCACTGAATGGTGTTGTGTTGGGTTACTTGGTGGAGGCTGTAAGTGGCCATGATTGATCAGCACCTAAATTAGGGTTAGGAACTGCATGCTCATCATGTGACGTCGCGTTGTTTATTGTGTGTGTTGCACTCAAACCACGACCTGCACCACAAGATGAGCCCAGCACTACGAAGGGAAGCCCTCGAAGCTATGAAGCGTGCAGAAATACAGAAATTGTGCAAAGTATCCCCGTCTTCCTCCTCCGTAATTGATTTCGATCTCATTCAGGCATAGGATTACGGCGTAAAGGCAAATCTCAAGACCGGGGCACTCATTGATCTTCTATTGGATGCTTCCCAGTGAGCCAGAGCCACCTCCTTGTTCCGTGATCGCCTCTCACCCCGACCAAGACCACAGGTACCCCGGCGTAACCCTCCGCAAGCACCACAACGACCACCTTCATCCAGAATACCAAGCCTCACCGGTGCCAGACTGAGGCAACAATCCTCCAGTTCAATGATCATCCACGACTCTGAGGATGAAGCAGAACCCACCCTCCTTCAACGCCACCATACAGTTACGCCTCACGAACAACCGGTCCCCCAGCACACTAGGAAAGCGAAACAAACTCAGTACAAGCTCGGTGTGGGACGTCCAGTGACAGCAGGTGGATCCGGCGCTCGTTCCATCACCAAACCCGTCCATATTTCCCGGACACCAAAGAGAGCACGGAGCAGCAAATCAATCAAACCGTCAGAAGCGACAATCACAGAGGGTCAGAGGCAGATTTTCGTGGGCAGGAGCGACGCTGAGATCTTTCCAGAACCAGAACCAGATGTCCCTGTAGCGGCCCCCTCGTGTAAGCCACATCATGTCAACCCAGCTATTGTCTAATTTCTGCTTTCCGATAGATAACAAAAAGGATCCGGAGCATGCAATTGGTCGATCGCAACCGGCAATTCATCCGCTAACTGGGCCTTCAAGCAAGGCCTTAGAAACGGTAATCGCCGAAGCGGTAAGTGATTTGGCAGAGGACCTATATTTGTACTCATTTCGCAAATAGATTGCTCCCGTGCAGCAAGAGCTAGACTCTCACAAAGCGCAACTGACTGATTTGAAGGAGAAGGTCTCTTTTCTGATCGAGTCTTTCGAGACGAAGATCCGGAATCTTACATCAGACATCCAAGATCTCCGTGCTCGGGCGAAGAGCTCGCCCATTGATACCTCAGTGGCAGTAGTTCAGGAACATTCAATTCAAATACCGGAACCACCTTCAACACCGAAGCGCGTCCGAACGCCCTACCGCCCTACCTTTGCGTATGTTGTTAATATGCTACACGTGTTGTTCTCCGACCTGAACAGATCGTAGTCTCCCCGCAGGAGAAAATTCTGAACCCTCCGAACTTTCAAGTGATCCTTCTAATCCCGACACGTTCGTGCCACGTGATTTGCGATCTGCTGATGATGGAGAGCAACCTACGCAAACGGGTTCGCTATTACCTGGGTTTCCACACTCGACGTTGGGTAAACGCCCTCGAGATTCTATGTCGAGCGACACTCCGGGAGTCTTCGAGCTGGCACAAGAGGGCATGAATACCGAGCTAGAGAGTAATGTTGGTCGACCAGCCCACAAGCGGGCGAGACTTCATGAACAAGAGGACAGTAGTAGAGGGGTGCCATCATCATCGGAACCCCTGCAAGTTGAGGCTTTACATTCTTCCGAATCTCCCAAGCGGCGTGGTGGCCCTAGCTTTCCCGTCTTCTCTGGACAGGAAGAAGACCCGCAGCCACCGATCGAGCGCGTCTCAAACTTCTACGGCCCCACTTCTCCTCCTCTTATGAGTGCACCGGCTACTAGTTCTGCAAACAATGTTGAGAATCAGAATCCCTTCACCTTCAGCTTTGTCCCGATCGCTTCGACGCCTGCTCAGGCTGTATATCCTCTCACAATGGGAACCTTTCCGCATCCGGAGCCACCTACGTCTCCTTCGCCAGCAGCAAATCCCGATCGCCCAGGTAGCCGCCACTCTGATCGGTTTGGAGCATTTGGCATTCCACGATCGAGTTCAAGGGCGAGTGGGCGCGCTCCGTCGGGGGGTTCCTTGGCACGTGGGGAGCCTAGCGGATCAGGCGGACTCCAAAGAGCCCCTTCCAGTAATGAAGTTGCATCAGGCCTTGGTTTGACCGCCATTAAAACGTCGGCCACTGAACAAGGTACTCCTGCACCTCCAGCAAAACGTACGATGTATGGGACAGAGTTAGATGGTGATACGAGATTTGGGGACTTTGGTGTTGAAGGCGTAGCGTCAGGGTTCTGGGCGGGTGGTAGGTTCTGAGTTCTAGATCACAATGGCAAGCACCGGAGATTTATTCCTTTATCCTTGAATTCGTTTCATGCGACTTAAATCAATCATTAATCAGGCATACTGGAATCGTTCCATTGTCATTTCAGCCGCTTCCACAGGTGACTTTCGAATTGTACGATTATGACCTTGTCATGTACGATATTACTTGTGAACCATACACATCCTTGACAATAATACGATAGCTTGGTCAATGATGAGAAGTCCATAATGAAATTTAAATAAATATTACGGTTTGGCAATTTGCATACATACGTAGTGCAACTCTATGACAAGGTTTGCAGTGACATTCTTTAGATCGAGGGAACGAATGACTGGATTTCCTCAAACAGGAGTTCTGGAACACCGGTCAGAGATGTTATTTAAGTATAGCACCCGCAATCTCATACCTTTGAGCTCCGCTTTAGTGAGATCGTCCCTGTATTCTATGCGAATGGTGAGCATAAAACTGGGAGGTCGAAATCGTGTTGGTCGTGCTCACGATCAAAATCAAAATAGTCCGGGTCCAATGATACGACGCTTGGCTGGTCTTCAGGATCGTACTGAGAGAACAGACAGCTGTCAGAGATGACTTCGTGCCAACGACCGCGATAAAACATACATATGCTGAGATATATGGATGTTCCAGAGCGTCATCGACCGTCAATCGCTTTTTTGGATCGAAAGTCTGCATAACCCGTCAGTCATCGACATTTTTATCACAAAAAGTAATGTCTTGACCAATGTTTTCTGCAGGAAATCGATAGCATTCGCGGAAGCCTTGGGAAATAGTTGTGCGAAGGATCTTCGCTTGCGGATAGGAAGCGCTCGGAGATAGTCTCTTGATCGCCTTGAAGTAATAGAGTAAAACTCGTCCAGAGTCGGTGTACCTGTCCGGCCACGTAGGTTTCACAGCAAACATCGACTACGACACGAACTAACCTATTACATCCAGGATGAGGTCAAGTTGATGTCCATAATCCCGGCCCGGGAAGAGAGGTTTCCGGGTAAGCAATTCTGCCAAGATACAGCCAACTGCCCATAGATCGACAGCCTAACAATGCTGAGAATCTTGATCTCAGGGCGCGACATCAGATATCGCACCTTGGTGTACATCTTGAACGAAAGCATAATTTCGGGTGCCCGATACCAGCGTGTTGCGACGTACTCGGTCATTAACCCTGCTTCCTTCGATCCGGGCGCAGTCGAGTTAATGCTCCGGGCTAGACCAAAGTCGCAGACTTTCAGATCACAGTTCGCATTTAACAGCAGGTTTGCAGGTTTGAGGTCTCGGTGGACAATGTCCGCGCTGTGGATGGACTTGAGCGCTCGGAGGAGTTGGTAGACGAAGTACTAGTCAAGAAGAACCAGGTTGGCGAAGGTGACAGCTAAGAGAAATGGGAATAGTCACTTGACAGTGATCGTCAGAGAGCGATTGAGTGCGTATGACGCGATGCAGATCAGTTTGCATCAGTTCTTGAATAACTAGCCAAAAATCAGTAAACTCCAAGTATCAGGCGTATGTGTCTCACAATACACTTCCTTGAAGTCGTTTAGGGATGGAGGCTTCGTGATGTCCAATATTGAGATGATCTGGGTGGACATGGTCGTTAATAAGGAAATACCACCATTATATAGGCCGGCGACAATGTGTACTTGCATTTTCGTTGACGCATGTCTCAGAAAAGAACTTGAGCAACTTCAGTTCTCGTAGCGTTCGCAGACAGAACAGAGTATGGTCAAATGGGAGGATCTTCTTGATCGCCACGTTTCTTCCCGAGGGCTTATGGAGAGCTGCTGCCACAGTTCCATAGGCACCTTCCCCGAGTGCAAACAAAATCTCATAATCGGGACCTGCACCAAACAACCAAGTCTCAACGGGACGTTGACGGACGGACCTGTGCTACTCACCCGTCTCGAACTTGGGTATCGACTTTCGGCTCTTCGACTTTTCGAGTTGTGGCGCGATGGTCATTGCAATGGATGAGAGCTCAAAGACGAAATGAGAGACGTAGCAAGATGACGACTCGGACTGACGACGACCAACATTGGGTCAAGGTTATAAACTACAGAATCAGGTATTCAGTTGATTGATTGATGGAATCTTGATGGCTACAGTCATGGGCAGTGCTGGATATCCATCAAAGGAGGCATTGTACCGCCAGATCAAAGATGGGAACCAAGATTACAGCTCACAAGTCACAGCGGGCACTAGTACCAAGTACAGACCGGAGCCATGTGTACTCCTACGCATTCCCTGCAGCTTCTCTCGCTTTCTTTTCTTTCTTCAAACGCTTCCTCTCTCTCCGTGCTTCATCGTCCTCGTCACCTTTCGCTTCCTTCTTTTCTTTTCTCCGTTTCTTTTCCGTGTGGTCCACCCCATCACCTGCTGCACCCTCCGCTGCCATGGAAACATTGCCGTCCACCTCTGCAGCCTCGGATTTACGCTTACGTTTCTTCTCTTTCTCTTTTTGTGGAGAAGCTGATGGTTCACCCGTCGTTTCGGCAGCTGGTGGCTCGGAGACCGGCACTGCGGCAACGGCTGCAACGCCAGCAGAGGGCTGCTAGAATGTTTTCAACGTTTGGTCCATGCGGTAGGGGCAGCGGTAGTGGACTCACTTCTCGGTTGTAATCGACGTAGTCACGGCTCCACTCGGCAGGAGTAACACCATCGATCTTCTCTCCATGTTTTCCAAGTTTCCCTTCCTTGACCATTTTCTTCTTCTGCAACGCCATCGGGCCAAGACCCCATCGGCGGGGGTAGGTGTCTCGTTCCATGATGCATCGCTTCACTTTAGCGACGACACCGTGATCACAGGTTGCCAGCTCGACCGTGGACATCTGAGCGATCGCTAAAGCAATGGCTTCTCCTGCTCAAATGTCAGTATACTTGATTGTTTTGAGCCGTTCAACGTTACCTTTCGTCGTCATGAGGACGACATCTTCGTTGACTGAAATATCGGCCTCGTACCGCAGGAGACCAGGTATCATGAGTTTTGCTCCGTAGCACACTGCATTTACTGCGCTGTCTTTCACCACAATACGTTTATAACCCACCAATAAACTCTCGAGAGGTCGGATGACCCGCCGAAGGTACGACTCTGTGAAACGTCAGCCTAGGACATAGAATAACAACTTATGCTTACCATCGCGGGTATTGTCATACATCCACTGCGCATCCAACACATCATGCATAGTCACAATATCGTCGTTTTCTGACATTGCACCACTTCGTACTCGTCTTAGCTCTTGCATGTGACCGCCGACGCCGAGTAAAAGACCAAGGTGGACGCATAATGTTCGAATATAGGTGCCTGCCTCACAAGACACCCAGAATACGGCGAGATTACGCTTCTCATCGAATTCCAAGAGCTTCGATTCATAGATTGTACGTATCCGCAATTGACGCTTGACGGCCGAAATTAGGGGAGGTCGTTGGAAAAGCGCACCACTCAAGGTTTGAAGAGCTCGTGGGAGGGCGGTAGGACTTGGGAGACTGGAGTGTAACCGCAGAACACAAACATACTCTTTTCCTGGACACCGATCAGCTGGTGGTTAACGGCCAAAAGGGTGCGTGCGGACCTGCCCCTTGTTGGGATTTAACCAGACGCGTCGCTCGGTCAATACAGACAATCAGGCAGCCCGTGACTTTGGGGTCAAGAGTTCCGCTGTGACCGGTTTTTTCTACTCGCAATATCCGCCTGAGCCAAGCGACGACCTCATGTGAAGAAGGGTTCGACGGTTTGTCAAGGTTGATGACACCAGACCTACAAAGGGAGATCAAAAGTTATACAAAGGCGAGGATGGGTAAAATACTTGATATAGCTGGAGATGTCGCGTTTGAGAGGACTGCTTCCGGATGGGATGGGGGTGAAATGGCTTGAACGGATGAGCAGCTTGTCATAGTTTTTCAGGAGCAAAGGCCACTGGGAAGTGTCGAGTTTAGGTTGTGAGGATTCGGACTTGATGGCGTAGTCCCCCTCTCTCTGCGCAGAGGCGACCTGTTCGCGTGTCAGTGATGCAGCCATATGGTTGTTGCCTGAGAGAGGATCAGTCCCTTTCTGGTGATTATGTAAACTGTTAAGAGTGTGAGAACACAACTGTACAGTTTTAAAACTTTAAGGTCACCATCATCAACCAACACCGTCACCCTTCCTCGCTCCCCCGTCAAGATGGTCAGTCCAGGCAATGCTTTGCTGAGTTTCCTTCTCAGTAGGCTCACGCCTTGATGATTTAGCCTCCCGCCGCAAAGACTTCGTCTGCCAAATACAAATTCATCATCGACTACTCTCGTCCCGCTGCTGACGGTGTCTTTGACGGCGACGACTTTGAAAAGTTTCTCCACGATCGCATCAAGGTCGAGGGAAAGACCGGTCAACTTGGCGACAATGTCAAGATAACACGCGATGGTAAAATACCTCCTGACACCTTGAATATCCACTGATCCCCCTGCAGCAAGCAACAAAATCATCGTCACGGCCAATGTTCCTTTCTCAAAGCGATATCTCAAGTACTTGACGAAAAAGTTTTTGAAGAAGAATACTTTGCGCGATTGGATTCGTGTCGTCGCTTCTTCAAAAGACGTTTATCAACTCCGATTCTACAATATTGCGTATGTATCAATCTTCTCCGTCTCTCGTCTACACTTATTCACGATCATGATCATGCAGGCGGGATGGTGAAGAAGAAGAAGAGGAGTGATATCACAGTCGGCCCATGACCACGTACTCTATTCTACCTTGTCGCACATTCCGACTAGGCAATATGACGCAGGTTCAATAGATCTCAATGAGCCCACGTGTAGTGATGCGCAAGGTACTTGACACTATGTTACTGTTCATTAATCAGTATAAATGTCCAAATCATCTAATCACTATCTTCGCGCTTGTGGGCTCCTCAGTCTCGGCTTCCAGCTTGATCCTACCCAAAGCGATCATTGCGAACTTATGCCAGCGGATTTGCGACTCCGTCAAAGGTTTTCCTCGGAATCGCTGTGCCAAAATACTGCTCAGCTGAGTCCGCAGAATCTTCACAGCAATGTTAGTCCTAGGTGGGAGGCGATACTTGACTTTCCGATCTACAATCGCCGTGTGTGACATGGGCTATGAATGATCCCATCAGCAAACGTGTGATGTAGCGTCTGACCCTCCAGAAACAAACGGACCTTGAACTCGCATTCACCGCACAACAACAAAACAGCCAGGTCATCGATTGGCGCAGTCTCCCAGACATACATCTTTTTCGATTGCCTAGACTTTTGGTGAGCACGTTTACCCACGCAATATCATGCCACGACGTACATGAGGGTAAAGTAAACCAAATAATTGGCAGTTATATCTTTTGGTCTTCTCCGAAAATTGACAGACGAAGGATGGAAAAATGCAGTTTGATTGTTCGAAAGTGTGCGCATTTGGGGCTCGTTCGTAACGTCAAGGAGCTTTGGGTATAGTCCAGATAATAGAGCGGCATTGACGATGGGGAGGTTGTTGCTATTGCTGTCCAACTCGGGAGGGACCGTAACAAACCGATATCTGTTGCGCCCAAACCGAGCGCTGGCCCGAGAATGAGTCATTTGATGTAACGGGAGCACTCAACACGTACCGGCCCAGCTCCTTCACAAATTCCGCATCAACGGAAATGAAAGCAGAGTCAACTAGATACCTGCAACAGTGTCAGAGGCGTGACCATCCGACACAAGGTTCAAGCCAACCCAAGGAATTGCTGACGCAGCTCTTCAATCTGCAAGAGGTTTTCATGACTAAGGAAATTCTTCCGACAGAACTTGTGAGCAAATCCTTGGTTAGCAGACCTCCGCCAAGCGGCAAAAGCTGCATGAATCGTCAAGAAGTCTGAGTTATCTACATGTTCTTGTATGAGAACAAGGTAGAGGGTCAAGAAACGCATCGCTCACTAGTACGGAATGAATTCTTCGCGCGATCAGCCTCTTCTTCCATTCCTAGAGGTGTCACAAATGGTGATTTCGAGCTTAATGCTGCCGCGATGGTCAGCGCAGGATCAAGACAACGAAATACCACAGCTATCAAGAGGAATTTTCCGAGGTGAACATCCGTGGGTAGCTTGCTAAGTAGTCGACCCATAGGGGTGATATCTTCTGTGGGTGTTAGAGCTCGCACCTAGACATGCTCAGTCCTCTGCGTGCCCTTTTTTCCCGGAAATTTCATACCTCGACCAGAGCCGCGACAGCTCTCTGGACATTTATCGGCGCAGGGGGATCCAAAGCATGGCAAAGGACATCTTCGATCGATCCTCTAACCTTAACCTTCATGGTCTTGATGCGCAGGGCAAGATCAGACAGACTTAGTCGCATCATTTCCGGAAGAGGGTGTTCTGCAAGCTAACACAAATATTAAATTATTCCTGCCTATGAATTGTGTTAGACTCACCGAGGTATCATGACGCCGTTTGGTAAACAGATGGAAACATATTCCATTCTGGACCCGGCCCGCACGGCCTCTTCGCTGGGCAGCATTACTCCTGGCAACGAATGTTTCTACTAAGCGGCTCAACTGGCGTTTTTCGTCGAACCTGAACGGTTGTCGGTGTCAATATAGCACAAGGCACAAGTAGTCGCACATGATTTCTCGTTGTTTTCCGGTGTCAACAACGCAAGTAATATCAGGAATGGTGATGCCTGTTTCTGCAATATTTGTCGCTAAGGGATGACGTTGGCTTATGCCATTAATACAACAATGTGTTAAACAACACACCAATGACTATTTTCCTCGTTCCGGCTGGAGGTACGTCAAACACAGCATTTTGGTTCTCGCTTGAAAGAGTAGAATGCAATGGATAGACACGGAATAGCGATTCCTGTCCAAAAGAGGGGTGATCAGAAAGAAGGTCGCTCATCCGACGGATTTCGGCGAGCCCGGGCATGAAAATCAAGATCGCGGCGGAATATGAATGGAGCGACTGTGTTTTGAAGCACAGGTACTCGAGTATCCGAATGATCAGATCATAAGGGATTGTACGCTCGTCGAGGAGTTCGACAGTTCGTTCCGTCGAGGGAGAATAGCGTTTTTCCACTGAAATCGGCAATTTCACATTAGATTCGCCGTCGATTAGCGCCGCATCTTCGTCTTCATCGATTACTGTAGATCCGTCCCATTCGATACGGCTCTTGCGCTGGTAGAATTTGCCGCCTCCTGGAGAAATGCATGTAAGGTTTTTATCCTGCTGCTAGTAGATTGCATGATAATCACGTCGTTTCGCATAGGGTGAATCTTCAGATATTGACCAGCCAGTATGTTCAATAGCATCCTCAAGGTACAGGGCGTCCACAGGAAAAGTCCGACCTGGAACATGAATAACCGGGCATCCCCCGAAAAAACTTGATATCTTGTCTGCATCCACGGTTGCAGACATGAGAATTACCCTATCGAGAACCCTGAGTAATGGGGCAGTACAGGAGATGCCACTCTAATACCTTAAATCGGGACGCTGCGGTAACAGAGACTTGAGTACAACAAGGAGAAAATCCGACTCGATAGTGCGTTCATGAACTTCATCGATAATTATATGCTGATTTCAGACGATTAAGTATACCGATCCGTCACGCGGAATAACATGAAGAGATAGACCTCACTCACCGTTATCTCGTCAAACGCAGTACCCTGATCATTTCGTCCAGTGCCTCGTTCTAACATTCTCAGTGCAATGCCGGTGGTTATGTAGGTCAACCGCGTATTTTTTGTGGTGTTACTTTCCAATCGAATGGCGTACCCAACGAGAGAACTCAAAGTTCCAACTGTCCCTGCAGGGTCTCCCAATTCACGTGAAACCCGCTGCGCGAGTGAAACCGCAGAAATACGACGTGGCTCTGTGCAATATATTTTGCAAGGCTGACCCCGCGAAAGTTGGTCTTCAAGAATGAATGCAGGTACTTGAGTAGACTTCCCGCTGAGATGCATGTCAGTGACAACCCTGAGCCTGCGTGATTCATGCGTACCATCCTGTCTCACCACAAAGCACAAGAACTTGAGCATTTTGTAACGTTGAGGTGATGTCTCCGCGGTACTTTGCAATGGGTAGGGAATTCCGGTGAATCTAACCAATTTTATGTAATAACCCTCTCACGAGCTAGGAAAGAACTAACCAACATTTCCTGATAAGCTGACCTTGACTGGCGCGATCTGAGGTCTGATATGAGTTGTTCATAATTCACGTTCACGTTCCGTGGAATAGTTGACATCTGAGAAGCGTTTTTGGTCTCGGGAACTGATCCAAGTATCGCCTCTTTTGTCTAAACCGAGTTGATTCACGAATGTTAGAATCGGAAAGAAGCTCACCTCTCGGTTTGTGTCGACCTTTTGGCCGACGATAGTCCACAACCTGGCCCAAACCTCTCGATTGATACTTCCCTCTCGGAGTTTCCTGTCTGTTTCTAGTTCGTCCCACAAGTCTCTGAAAACCGTAGGGAACAGTCTAAAGAACGTGTTACCAACAGGGCTGTTCATTGATCCAGCAGCAAAACCTTCCGTAGGAGGGAAGGAAAGCATGTGGAGTGCAACAGTAGCGATGTAGTTGTCTGCCTGTGACTCTTCGTGACAGGCGATGTCTTCCATCTTCCACTCGACTACCTTCCGGTCGCCCCACAGTACGCGAACCGCAGAGCGTTTCGCGCGGCTATGCCCAGAAAGGTTGCTGAATGTGACCGTAGCATATCGGTCGACCTTGGATACGTAGTCCAAGAGTACGGCCTGTGGTAATTTCCCTCCGCTCTGCTTTTGGAATGACATGTCTTTGACGGCAATCATCATTCCCTTGGGGCCTTCAACCTCAGATACGGTATCCAGAATTTCAAGCAGACCTCCAGAAGTTTCGTCATCCTCTTGGTCAAATAGGTCTGACCGCGCGTCTTGTTCCGAGGGTAATGAAATCATTGGAATGTTGGTGGCTTTGGGGATCTTCGGCAGGGCGGGTTCTAGAGACCCACGGAGCGCCGCCTCAAGGAGTTGTGCATTCGCCTTTTCCAGTTCAGACCGATACAGTCGTTCGGCATCCCGCTCATCGAAGAAGTAGTGTGACTTCACGCTCCGCAATTTCTCCTCTAGAAGACCTGCAAAATCCGATTTTTGCTGTGTGTTGCTCGATTCGAGGTTTACGAGCTGCAATTTCGTTCGAGCATATTCCATGTTAGGATCGTCGAGTTCTGGAGAGATATGCGCTGTTGAGAGCTTCGGGTTCACGCTAGTCAACGCTGGTGGCAGCGTTTGATTCCCATCGGAAGAGAGATGGCAAGAGGCATTCGCCCGAAGTGGCGTAGAGTTCAAAGGCTCTGATACCAGCGGCCTGACTTGAGTATCTAGGGAAGTAACTGGTGTTCCAGCATCTGAGGCATTGTTTGACTTGGGCAAGTCATCGGAGGTTTCCCCTGAGTAATGAATAAATTCAAGCACTGCGCGGTCTTGTCTTCAAGACACATACTAATTTCGAGTTCGTTGTCAGGGCAATGAACGACGAGCTAATGACACGTGAGTGAGAGACAGCGCAATTGCCAGGATGCCTGGACTCACCCAGTCCAAGGCCTCGTCAACTTCGATGCCAGAGATGGCACACAGACATTGCTCCACCCAGTCTTCGGAAAAGCCAAGCCTGCGAAGGATACCATACGTCACTGCAAGACGAGTCACGGCTTTCTCCTTTGTGTGATCCATGTGATGTCGCGCTAAGAACCATGAAATTGAGTCAAAGGAAACGGAGGACGAGAAACATGAACGACCTCTGGACTGTTCTTCTTCGAGGTATAAGCGCAAGACTTCTTCTACCAACACAGGATCCACTTCTACGGTGTTGAGTCCTTTCGATATACGCCTATCCACCTCAATCGCCTGGAGTGCAGAGTTAGAGAACGACAAAGGAAGGCATGGTGAACGCACCTTGATGGCCCTCGATGATTCTTTCTCTGTTTTCTCCTGGTATTTATCGATCATGATCTGCAAAAACTGTTGTCCATCTTGTTCAGCATCCAACTTCACCGAGTCTCGTGGAATGCCTCGAGGAACAGCCCGGTCTTTAGAAGCCTCGGCCACCTCAGCAGCCAAACCATCAGAGGGGGGGGACTCAGCAACCGGTGGTGTAATCTCCTCCGCCTGGACGGCTTTCTTGGGTATGGAAGTGGTTGCGAAGCCACGGGCGATGGGCTTCAACTGCGTCTTCTTTTTCTTGGCCATTGGGAAAGAGGGGTTGAAGGGTGGGTTGAATAGGATCTTCTGATAAAAGGAATGCACGACAAGAGATTGCAAGAGGTTCAAACATTCATACTTTATGGATAAGGCTGATGCCACGCGTCAGGTCGCGCGTCGCGGTGACTCAGTTGGATCGTCTAGAGCAAAATAAGATAGGTATTAAAAACATGTACAGTACAAGGCGGTACAAAAATGCGTGAACTACTCTACAGATGAGTCTGCGAAAGAATTAAATGTGGAACAACAGATCGAGGCAAACGCAGATCATTCAACCTGAACGTCCATTCCCGAACCAACGTCGTTGGCATCCGTTTTCCTCTTTCCGGCGGTTCTCCCTCCTGTTTTGCGAGGGCGTGAACCCCCCGAGCCCCCACCTTTACGCTTCTTTCCCCGGCTTGGTGCTACTGCCACAGTGCCATCTTCTTCCCCCCTATCCGCGGCTAAATTTCCTTGGTTAGCGGGGTGCCCAAAGAAATCATCACCCTCATCGTTCCATAGGTCTCGGACTGCATCATTGTTGGCACTTGCCGACCCAGTACCAGGCCGCTTTCCAGATTTTTTGGAAGGGAGTCCTGATTCATTCGGGTTGTCGATGTTAGCCAGTTGTTCGTCGTTCAATAGCAATTGAACAATCTCGCTGGGCTTTGCCACATCGGTAAAGTTTTTGTTCCCGACAACGATGTCTTGAACCTAACAGAGTATTCAAAACGCAACCAAATCAAAAGAGACCAATCTACTCACATCCTTTTTGACACGCGCAAGTTGAATGATACGTTCGTCGATCGTGCCTTTGGTAATGAGGCGGTAGACAGTCACTTGGCGAGTCTGACCTAAACGGTGTGCACGGTCCATTGCCTGAGCATCATTGGACGGATTCCAGTCATGGTCGTAGAATATCACGGTATCCGCGGCGGTAAGATTGATACCAAGACCACCTGCACGAGTGCTGAGCAAGAATACGAATATGTCTGGTCTAGAAGCGGAAAAATTAAGCCTGGGTTCAAAAGACGCAGAGAACACGGACCTTGTTTGCCAATCCATTACCATATCCCTTCGGTCTTCGAGTTTTGAGGATCCATCCAGGCGTAAATACTTGTACTGCCGATAAATTAGATACTCTTCCATCAGATCCATCATGCGAGTCATCTGGAAGTAGATCAAAACTCGATGATCGTCCGCCTTGAGCTCCTGCAACAGCGTATCCAGACGTGCAAGTTTGGCAGAGTCATAAATGAGTCGTTTTGCCTCTGGAATTTGCATGCTAGACTGGGGCAATTGATCAGACGGAGCACTGCAAACCAGCCCCGCAACTGGGATCATCGGAAAGAGGTCATTGTAGAGGCTACAGGCGGCGGGGGACTCTTGCAGTTCGCGCGAGAGACCATACAGGGCTATCGGCTCCAAGGGTGCTTCTAGAACTCGATTCTGATGTTCAATGAAAGAGCGGTTCGTGCACGTCATAGACATCGGCGGGGCGATCACGGCGGGGACATACCACCTCAGGCCAGGTCGAGAGAGACAAGATTCCTGCCAGACAGAAGAGGATATTCCTTTGAGATGGGGGCTATAAAGCTGATGGGGTAATAGTGGGAGAGATGGGGTTTTGATGTCAGATGCACTGAGACTACTCTCCCTGCACACGATATCAGCTTTTTCACTCTTCAAAACTCAACAAGCTTACCTCAAAACAACGGACTGTTCGATGATCTTATTTTCTTGTTGCAATTCCATTAATCGATTGCGCATGAAGGATGATACTTGAAGGCCATGGACTTCTGCTGGAGCACTGTTCAAGAGACGCAAAAATGCAAAAGCAGGGGACGCTGGAAGTGGCTGGTGAGCACAATCTATACTAAAAAAATTGCACGGAAAATACCTTCGATTTCGTCAAACATTGACTGATATATCCGGTCTGTAGACCATATATTGAAGAGGTTGCGTACACAAAGCCTCCGCGAACGAGGGCCGGGTTTCACCGTTGGAATGTCAACAAGCCCGCCATCCAGATATAATAGTTCAGGGACCTGGTACTCGATTGGGTTTCGGGTCGAGTAGGGCACAAAGATTAGATCGCCTTCACGACCGAGCGGTCCTGACCGACCAAAGTGAGCGAAGGAGAAAGGTGCTATGACATCCGCGCGTTCAAAAAGCTCTGGGTGGTTGCAAACCTGTCGTTTTTTGAGCCATTGCGAGTCTCAGGAGAATCGAAGCTACCGACCTTGCGAAATTGCATGACCAAGTTCATCAGCGAGCGAGCCGAATCAGCATCACCAATGTTCGCCGCCTTCTCGAGAAGGTCGGCAACAGAAACGTTAGCAAGAAGCGCACGATACAATGCTCGTTGTCGTGAGCTGAGGTCCACAAAAATATCTATTTCAATCTTTGTGATGGTCAGTGGTCTCCATTCGAAACACGCTAGCAAACTTGCCTTTTCGCTTAGTTCATTCTGAACGTGTCGTTTCACGCGACGAAGCATGAAGGGCTTCAAAATCATATGCAATCGCCGCAGTTGATACTCGTTCAACTTGCTGCCCTTGTTTTCGGCTGCATTTTCAATATCTTTCGAGAACCATTCATTGAACTCGTCGTGAGAGTCGAAGAGGCTCGGCATGATGAAATGCAGGAGCGCCCAAAGCTCTACGAGTTGTCGTTATATCTCGCAAGAGGATAGTACACGAGTTTCTAAAAGCTAACTGACCTTGCATTGAATTTTGAATCGGAGTGCCTGTGAGGAGCAATCGATTCCTACAATGAAAGCCCAACAGTGTCTTCCAGCGAACGCTCGAAGCATTCTTTATGTTTTGGGCTTCATCCAGAACCATGTATTGCCATCTGACTCGTTGGAAGTATTGTTGGTCTTGGGTGACCTGGAAGCATATAAGCCATACATACGTAGGGAACTTCCTTGCATCAACTTACCAGCTGATAGCTCGTGATAAGGATATGGAAGGGGGCATCCTTGTTGTAGCTGATTTCCTTCTTGCTCCAAAACTTTCGTAGAGTTGCGCGATCCTTGACGTTACCCCAGTAAGGCAGAGCCTTGAGACTGGGAACAAACCGAGTGATTTCCTGTTGCCAGTTATGCAGAGTAGATGCAGGGGCAACGACGAGAAATGGACCCCATATATCATGTACCTCGGCAAGATAGGCAAGCAAAGATATGGACTGCACCGTCTGGATGACAGTTCATGCCTGAGTACCACAGACATTAGCGAGCGGAAAACATTACCTTTCCAAGACCCATTTCATCTGCGAGGATGCCATTGATGCCTTGTTCATACAATGTGGCGAGCCAATTAAGACCTTTCAATTGGTATTCCTTTAATTGAGCCATGAGCATCTTCGGCTGCTTGATGGTCAACGGCCCAGTCAAAGAAGTTGGGTTTTGGAAGTTAAGCTCGTCCGAGTCAACTACCGCGGGATTAAGCAAACAACACGTGCAGAAACAGACGACTGCTTACGGTCCATAAAGGGCCCTGCGGAAGGTCCTGATTCACTCTCATCGTCCCGAATGTGCGCCTGGGCCTTCGCTAGCTGGAGGGCCTCGTTGGTCTTGCGATCGAGAGCCGCCTGGGTATCAAATTGTTGCGCGCGTTGCTTGGCAAGTGCAATCGCCTCTCGGGCATTGTGATGGGCATGCCGATGAAGATTAGTTTGGTCCTCTGAGAACTATTAGTTCAATTGGATACCATACGAAATAAAAACAACAGACCATCATCAAAGTCGATTTCTCTGAGCGAGTCCGGATCAACATCTGCAAGATCAGCACCAGCAGGAGCTACCGATGTTTCTGGGGCATCCCCTTGAACTTCGGCAGCTAAGATTGCGAGAGGATGAGCGCTTGAATCATCCTAGAACGACCGTGACAACGTACTTTTCAGCTTGTTGCCCACGAAATGGCTGTACAGTTCAGTCTGGCTGATCAAAAATTCGAGTTTTCGTGCCTGACGTGCCGCCTCACGTTTCTCTTCCTCGATTTTCGCCCGGTCAATGGCTTCCTTTTGCTCTCGCTTCCGCACGTCTCTCTCTTCCCGCTCATTCTTTCTCCAGAAGACAAGCATTTCACGCATCAGACGTTTCGCTTTCGCTTGCACGTCTTTGTTGGCTTTTGCGGTGCGTACGAAGGGTCGGCGGGCTTGTATGGAAGATAGCATCGCAAGTCGTTTAACCTGACTCTGTCTGGCCTGGTGACCCATGGCGGCGTATTTGTATACCTGCTGACAGTCAGAGCCGAGATTCATATACGGCAGCAAACATGTACCTTGGCGACATCCCTTCTCGCGATGTTCGTCCAGACTTTCCTCTGTGCCTCCTCTAGGGACCTGAGACGCTTAGCCATTCCACTGTCGTCCACTTTTTTTGCTCGTTTGAGAGGTGGCACCACCTCGTCAAGTTCATATACAACAGTTGAAGTAGCTGTGAGAGCTGGGGATGGGGGCCGGGAAGCAGATGGTGTGGCGTCACCTGCGACCGAACCGGCGGCTGAACCGAGACCAGACTGTCCAAAGCCATCGGGATAGAGTCCGTCTTGCTTCTTCCTTGCTGCAGCCCTCTTGCGACCTCTCGGAGTAAGCGATGATGTTGCGGTACTTTCAACACTCTGTTCCCTGAGTTGCGACACTTTTCCTTTTCCTTTTGATTTGGTAGCTTTGGCAGGAGACATCGACGTCTCGTTCACGGTTCTCTCGAACTCGTCTGCGACCCCCGACGAGTCGTGGTCGACCCTCCGCCTCTTGGTCGCTGGTCTGTCTTTTCTGACGGCGGGGGTCGGCACATCGAGGTCGCTGCTCGCGTCTGAAACTGCACCGTTTGCGGGACGCTTGGATGGATCCCTGTGGATAGCCCTCGAACGTGACCCAAGGAGCGATTCTTCCAACTCGCGAGCTGCTGCCTCGGCACCAACGTTGAATGATCCACGTAGAGAGGAGCGATCATATTCATTTGAATCACCTGCATAATCAAAGAGAGCAGAATCTGGTGGAGGTGAGGGGTGAAGGGTGGACAAGAGATCGTCGTCTACAGAAACAGGGAGTATAGGTGGGGGCGACGGCGGCGGGGGAGGTATCCGTGCAATGCGTGAGACGTAATGTCTCGACAGCGTGACCGCCGTGGTGGAGTTTCGCTCCTGGACACGAGTGAGAAATACGTATTTATAAGCGTTTTGCCTTGGGGACTCACCAAGACGCTGGCCTCGAACCATGACTCGACCTGCCGCTGACGTTTATGCGTTTCGAGGATGTAATCACTGAGCTCCCCGATCCACACCTCCTCGCAGTCCGACAAGTCCGAAGAGACGAGACGACGGTCTTCGTCTGTCTGATGATGCTCGGCGACGGACGGGAATGCGTCCGGGTTATCCGACGGAGAATTCTCTTGACGAGCTGCCTTGGAACGAGGGGGATTTCTCCGGAGACCAGGCTGACCGGGAGAGAAATGTGTGTTTACTCTGGTATCAAGAGGTAAATCAAAGAGAGAGGACGTACGCGTCTTGAGGCTGGAGGTTGGTAATCCGAGTCGTCGTCTGCAGCCTTTCTGCGCTTCTTTGAAGCATGATCATTTTCCGCTTCCTTGTAGTAAGCACTGACGGAGCTGTCTTGAGGCTCGGAAGCGGTTGGGCCAACGTCGCGCTGGGGGTAGTAGTTTCCACCGGGGCCGAGGGGGAAGATATCGCCCTGGACATAGTTTCCCGTGTATGGGTCCCAGCCGCCTGTGCCCTGATAGGTGACGGGCTGGTAGGAGTAACGACGGGGAGGGGGGGACATGTCTGGGGGGGAAGAGTTTTGGCGGGGGGGAGGGTCGTTGAGGATTCGGCTGAGGGACATGGGAGTGGTGGCAGTCGGGGCACAAGAGAGGCGATGGCGGGAAATTATAAACGCGCACGTATTTCGTTTTGTTGGATTTAGCTCGCATCGGTGCACACCCCCAAAAAAGGAAAATTCAGTGCTACGACATCTACGCTTCCTCCGGGTACAACATCAGCTCTGGCCGCACTTTCTCATCAAACTCCTCCGGCGTCAGATATCCAAGCCCAACCGTCGCCTCCTTCAGCGTCGTGCCCTCTCTGTGTGCCTTCTTTGCGCACTTGGCAACGTCTGAATCCGCCAGTCAGCACAGTAGAACATAATGATGCAACACTCACTGTCATAGCCGAGGTGGCTGTTCAGGATGGTGGCCAGCATCAGACTCTCGTTCAGCAGATGGTTAATCCGCTTCTCGTTTGCCTGGATGCCGACCACACAGTTCTTGGTAAACGAACGCGATGCTGCACACACATCATCCCGGTCGAGTCCACTACTAAAGCAGAGTCCCACCACGTACCATCAGAGAGCAGCCGTATGCTCTGAAGCACGTTCTTGATGATGACAGGCTTGAACACGTTCAACTAGCAGACACGTGTGACCTTCCAAGCCTACTGAACCAGTAGATGCGGCGTACCTCGAACTGACCGCTGGCGCCTGCCACGCTCACGGCGGTTTGATTGCCCATAACCTGGGCGGCGACCATCGTGACTGCCTCACACTGTGTAGGATTAACCTTGCCGGGCATGATGCTGCTGCCTGGCTCGTTTTCAGGGAGGTTCAATTCGCCAAACCCGCAGCGAGGACCAGAACCAAGGAAACGGATGTCGTTGGCAATCTTCATCAGGGAGCAAGCAATGACGTTGAGAGCGCCGTGGGCTTCAACAAGGGCATCATGGTTGGCAAGCGCCTCAAACTACCGCAACGTCAATCGATCGCCCCATTCATGGACGAGGTTACCCACCTTGTTTGGCGCAGTCTTAAATTCGAGACCGGTGATTTTTGAAATTTCCGCGGCCACTTTGACGTCAAAGCCTTTTTTGGTATTCAATCCCTGTCTGACGCGTCAAATAAGCAACAAACCGTAACAATGCAGCTAGACTCACAGTCCCCACTGCGGTCCCACCTTGCGCAAGAAGACTCAAGCGAGGAATAACGGCCTTGACGCGCTCAATTCCGTTGTCGATTTGTTGAACGTAGCCACTGAATTCTTGTCCGAGGGTCAGGGGAGTTGCATCCTGTGACGAGGACAAGTCAAGGTCTGACTGGGCTCGATGGTAAAGCGTGTGTACCTGCAAGTGCGTTCGCCCGATCTTGATGATGTTCTTGAACGCGTCGGCCTTGGCTTGGAGAGCATCTCTAAGTTCTGTGAGTGCGGGGAGCAGAGAATGGTGGATCTCTGTCACGGCTGCGACATGCATGGCTGTCGGGAATCTACGTCTATTGAGTGAGTGGAAGGGCAAGGAAAGGAAAAGTCACTTGCGTGTCGTTGCTGCTCTGGCTCATGTTGACATGATCATTGGGGTGGACTGGCTTCTTGGAACCCAGTTCACCGCCAAGCAGCTCGATGGCACGATTGGAAATGACCTTGAAAGGCAATTAGGAAGGAAGTTTGGAGTCAATGCAAGTGTCTCGCTGACCTCGTTTACGTTCATGTTGCTTTGTGTACCGCTCCCGGTTTGGAACACAACGAGGGGGAAGTGGTCTACGAGCTCTCCCGAGATGACCTGAGAGAGGGGATCAGCGGGAGAGTAGAAGGAGAAAGAGCGGACGTGCATCGTCTGCCGCTTTCTGTATGGCGTCACCAATTTTGGGATCCAAACCGTAGCTGACGTTGATGACGCAGGCTGCCTTTTTGAGCACGCCAAAGGCTTTGATCAGCGGTAGCGGGAGTCTTTCCGCGGGACCGCCGATGTCAAAGTTCTGGAGCGAGCTGGAATTGGATAAGTGAGAGAAGACGGAGACGGGGAGGATACGCGCCGTTGTGTCTGTGCACCCCAGTAACGATCTGCGGGGACCTGGAGGTCGCCGAACGTGTCGCGTTCCTGTCTGTAAGACTTGGTCGGGGTGTGAGCACGTGGGACGGGGACGGGGACGGAGACGTACCATGAGACGGGCAGAGGTGGCAAACCGCCTGAGGGTCTGGGGGAGGGATATATATGTGAGCTGAATGTGAGTCACGTGTGCGAGGTACAGATACAGACCACAGCACGTCGGACGAGGACGGGGCGCATGGCGGAGGAGAAAAGAGTTGACGAGCGTCTCCTTCCGTAATTTCCCGCTTAAAAGCGCGCGCGCTGTTCACACCTGCTGTAGATCCCGACGACGAGACGGGACGCGGATATTATGCGGACTATCCACGTGATTATGGCCAGGCATGTTCCCCCTCATATGCTCTTGTTCTCCTGCACTCACATCCCCGCAGCATCGCAATCGCATCCATGTCGCCCCTCGCATCCCAGCTCGTCCTCCACCCTTATGTATCCCAGTCCATCAAGTACGGTGCAACCAACCTCGGCAGAGACAAGGTATGTCCACTCCCCCGCCTCTTTCCTGTGCTGACCCCCCCTCCAGCTCTATCGCACGATACAATACTTTTCTCGCTTCCTCGCTTGGTTCTTTCTTTCTCGAGGCAACAAGACAGAGGCCACCCGTTGGAACGCCCTCAAGAACCACCTCGCCCTCGGTCGAAAGCGTCAGTGCTATCACACTCCCCCCCCCTCGCGATCCTAATCATCTACAGTCATGCGTCTCGGAAAGCCTGTAGAACACCTCCAGGCCGCCCTTCGCGCAGCACAGTCTCCCGCTGAACTAGGCGAACAGCTTGCAACCATCGGTCGGCAGCTCGCTTACTTTGGTTACCTCACATACGATGCCATCGTCTGGGTAAGCTTCTTTCGATGGATTCCGACGTGTTTCGACGCGCTTCCAGGCGAATACAGTGAAAGTCATCACTCTCAAGCCCGCCACTACTCACAAGGTCGCCACCATCTCAAACCGGTTCTGGCTCTCTGGAATCTTGCTGAGCATTACACATGGCCTACTCAAGGTCAGAACCATGTCCCGGGCATGACGCATCTCCGCTCAATGTTTGGTTGTAGGCCGGCCGGCTTGCTCAAGACGCCAAGAAGCTGCGGGCCTCCGAATCCTGGGGCGAGAAAGACCTCGGTGACATAGCACAGCGCGAGGCGAGACAGCTTGCTCTCGAAAAGTGCTCATCCCTCTTCATTCTGTTCTCTTGAACTGATCGCTGCGCAGAATGCGCTCGGACACGCGCTTCCAGTTCGTCGTCGACATCTTGGATGTCTCGATACCAGCATCCAACCTCGGCATCGTGAACGTCAACGATGGCATCGTAGGCCTCGCAGGGTGAGTACGCCGCATCATCATGTGTCCGTTATTTTGAGGTGACTCCCTATGAGGTTCATCTCCTCCATCATGGGAATGTATGCTCAGTGGATGGTAGTGAATGGTCCCAGGTGAGGAGCATCCCGAGTATTGAAAGAGCTACATACACAACTGCTGTTTCGCGTATTCGCACTCGACGTAATCTATTCGTTTTTCATTGGCTGCAAACCTTGATTGCAGTACAAACATCATGGTCTGCCATAGTAGGATCGAGTGCCCGAAAGGACCGATCTTTACGGTGGGACCACACTCCGATCTCGTAGACGGAGGTATTCCTTGCGTACCATTTCCATGGCCTCTGGGCCAGTACTACGATGAATATAATCAACTGTCAAATGATACAAAGGTATGAAAACATACTACTGAAGCATGCACTCTTGCAACGACTTGTACTTGTCTCTGCAAGCCCAAGCGACCGAGAGCGTCCGCCCTTGGGCACACTGCGCAAATTCTGCGCAACGTTGTAGAAAGAAGCTCGATTCGGTAAAAGAGCCTTGCATACCTTTGACTACTGGGTCACACTCCTTCAAAGCGTGCGCCTTTGTGGTCTTTAGGAGGGTTTCCTCCTCCCTTCTAGAGAGCGCATTCATGCGGAACCGCGGGAATTTGGGAAAGTAGACTAGACACGATTACTAATGTGTACACTAACCCCTGCCACTCCGCTGGACATGGTGGTCCAGGCTCTCAAACCCTTCTTTCGCCCTTCCACACTCTGCCGGATCCAGGTTCGGTGCTTGGCAACGCCCTCGTCGGCCCCGCCTCCCAAAGCAAAGTCCACTTTCAGTCATATACTCAACAATGGTCCTTCTCTGGACGACTTCGTATCCGGCGAGCCTGTACAGAGAGTGGTGTTGGGAAGTACCAAAGGGTAAGTTCTGCAGGCCCTTTATGATCCGTGTTGACGCCATGTAACCTGTTGTTTCCCCAGCCCTCGTCTCCCAGATTTTCTAAAAACCAAGATACCATCCGGGGATTCCTTCAATAAAATCAAGAAGGATCTGAGGGGTCTCAATCTTCACACTGTATGTGAGGAGGCCCGCTGTCCGAATATTGGCGATTGTTGGGGAGGTAAAGAAGGCGCGTCGGAGGAGGAAGGCCGGCGGGCTGCTACTGCAACGATCATGGTAGGCAGTCCTGTGGCCACTTTGCACCTCTCCGTTGACCCGAGGATCAGCTCATGGGTGACACGTGCACTCGCGGCTGTCGGTTTTGCTCTGTCAAGACGTCAAGAGCACCACCTCCATTAGACCCCCACGAGCCAGAGCATACAGCTGAAGCCATCTCCAGATGGGGCCTCGGGTATATCGTGCTAACGAGTGTGGATAGAGATGGTGCGTTGTTGAATGCGGCTAGCAACAACGTCCCGTTTACATTCATCCTAGACCTTGTAGATGGGGGAGCTCATCACTTTGCGGAAACCATTCGGAAAATCAAGCAAAAGCTAGTTCTTTCCCTCTTTTTCTGAAGCTCCGACTGAGAAAATATCACAGGGCTCCCGATATCCTCGTAGAAGCCTTGACTGGTGACTTTGCCGGCTCATTAGAGCATGTTTCCGTCGTCGCCCAGTCAGGTTTAGATGTTTATGCACACAATATTGAAACTGTGGAAGCGCTCACCCCGTATGTGAGAGATCGTAGGGCCACCTTCCGACAAAGCTTAAAGGTGTTACAACACGCCAAGAAGGAAGGAGTACGGATAACGAAAACCAGCATCATGCTTGGTGTTGGGGAGAACGAGGAACAAATCATGGATGCACTCCGAGGTCGGATTTCGTTGTTCGAAGTCGATATTTCATAATGACGTCCATCTCGCCAGAATTGCGGAAGATCGATGTCGATGTTGTGACCTTTGGTCAATATATGCGACCGACGAAACGCCACATGAAAGTTGATCGATATGTTAAACCCGCCGAGTTCGACCGGTGGAAGCGGGTTGCCGAAGACATGGGTTTTTTGTACGTGGCTAGCGGTCCCTTGGTCCGAAGCAGCTACAAGGTAGGCCAACAAGCGGTATTTTGATATTTACCCATACCTGACTCGGTACAGGCCGGAGAATATTTCATTGAGAACGTCTTGAAGGGTAGAACGGCGGGGAAGCAGCCGAAGAAGCTGATTGCGGGTGAGATGGCTACGTCACAACATGATTCAATATAGAATCTGTCCTCGTCACTATCTACTTTATGCTGAGTCCTTTGACGAATACCTGGTAATTCGATGTTGTAACTGCTAACATACAGTTGCTGATCATTCAATGTTCCTGGACCCGAAGCTGGTCCAGGTCTAACATTTTTGGGCTGTCTGTCAATATGTAAGGCCCGGATAACTCGGTCCAGCTTCGGTTGATCCGGTCGACCGGAACCGATCATCCAAATGTAAACAAATACAAAGTGATTCCCTCAAAACGCAAGTCGACTTCCGTAGCGGGAGTCGACATCATGGCCATCAAGGCGGCTTATGTGTCCTTGCTAACCAACGCCAGCTACCTGCCGGGCCTGCTCGTGCTCGAGTACACCCTTCGGTCCGTGCGTGCAGAGTATCCCTTGCTGGTCATGGCCAGTCCCGCATTACCACCAGACATCCGTGATATCCTTACTAGAAGACGGATCCCGATAATAGATGTCCAGTCCCTTCACCCTCCCGCAGGCCTGCACACCCTATCGGCTCACGACGCCAGGTTCGCGAACACCTGGGGAAAGCTGAGGTGAGGCCCTCGACCATCCACCGTCTTCAAAGCACTCAAAATGATCCCAGAGCCTTTGAGTTGACGGATTACGATGTAGGTGTAATACATTGCTGTGATATGTCATCCCAGACTGAAACACCTCTCTGATAGCGCATCGTCCTCCTCGATGCCGACATGATCGTCATGCGCAACATGGACGAGTTGATGCAGTTTCCGCTCGGAGAAGGCGAAATTGCGGCCACACATGTTTGTGCATGCAACCCTCGTAGGCTGAAACATTACCCGGCCGATTGGTAAGCAGCCCTCGCAAAACTATGTCTATTCACTCAACCCAAGCAAGGGTGCCAGAGAACTGCCCTTATACACCCCTGTCCCATCCTACCGGTCTAATGGCCCCAACACAGATAACCGAAAGCAGCCCACGACCTCATACTCAGCTTAATTCTGGGCTTGTCGTGCTAAATCCCAACGTTGAGCTCGCTCAAGCACTGTATAACCATCTCTACACGTCTCCGCTCGTTCCAACCTGGCAATTCACTGACCAGGATCTTCTCACCGACTTTTTCCAAGGAAAATGGAAGCCATTGCCTTGGTGCTACAACGCGCTCAAGACATTGATGGTAATCCATAAACCACTCTGGCGGGATGAAGAGATCAGGTGTCTTCATTACATCTTGGCGGACAAGCCTTGGCATGCTAGGGTGTCGAAAGAAAGAAGAGGAGATTATGATAAATCACATCAATGGTGGTGGGACAGGCTAGAGCTATTGGGCGCAGAGATGCAGGAAAGCGATGGGGAAGACTGGAACGTAGTTGTCGCAAACGTGGCACAAGCATAATCTTACTACTCGTCTACTATTTCAACAATAATGACACCGTGTAGAATGTTGCGTCAAAATCATGATCTCCACGACACATGTACTTCATCAGTTCGGAATCTCATTGGGCATCGCTTAGTAACGTTTGCAAAGAACGGACAAGTCATACTGGTACCTTTGTGTGCAAGTGCTTTCGGAAAGAGGTGTCTGATTTCCCATCCGATAACTCAAAAGGCCAGCCTGAGCGATCATTATGCCGTTGTCTATGCAGACTCTAGTACGAAGATCGTAAACCATCAATAAATCAAAGTCGATCCACATACCGTTCGTCTGTCGCAAAGAGCCGGGCATCACGTTCCTTGGCCATGATTCGCATCATGTGTTGCAGTCGGTGATTGCCTGTGATATGCGTATACATGCCCAGAAGAAGCAATCATGATCATGTAGCTTACATCCTACACCGCCTACAATGAGGACTTCCTTGCTTGCAACGTGAGCCATGGCGCGCTCCGTGATTTCTACTAGCATTGCAAACACGGTTTCTTGCAGAGAGAAGCATAAATCAGCAGGTGTTATAATGTCTTCCTCCTTCGATTCGTCGGTCCTCCCAAGGGGACGGAAACGCTTGTCCACAGTGTACGCCTCGATGGAAGTCAATATGCCCGAAAGACTAACATCCATGCCCTTGGTCGTGTATGGAAGAGGCAGGAGTCGCTTTCCCCTGAGCATGTAAGACCAAGAGATTGAATCTGCGTTAATGGACATACTTTTTTGCTTCCTGCTCGATATTGTAGCCCGGGCTTGGATCGTTACTCAAATTGATGATCCTCGCGAACCGATCTAAGCAATTGCCCACAGCGATGTCCAGGGTCTCGCCAAAAATCCTATAGCGTTGCTGAGAATATGCTATCACCTGGGTATTGCCTCCCGAGACATAAAGCACGACGGGATCCTGAGCTCGAGTGATCGCACGACCCATCTCGATGTCTACATGGATATGTGAAAGCGTGCACTGGAAAAGGACATGAGGGCTCACGTCCGATACAGTGATTCACTGCGACGAGAGGCTTGTTGAACAGGAGCGAGAGAGTTCTAGCAACCAGTGCGACAGACTGTAGAGGTGCACCCATGCCAGGACCTTGAAATCGTACCAAAGTGACCGATGTGACTATGGCATGGGACACTGGGGAACATACCTTTGGTGTAACATATACAATCCAGATCTTCCATCGTGATATTGGCTTTCCCGAGCGCAGTCTTGATAACACTGAGAACCCACTCTCGATGGTGCTTCGCGGTGTCTCGGGGAAGGAATCCTTCTCCTGGCGGTGTTATGTATGTCTGTCGTATATTAGCGAGTACTTTCGTGGAGCCATCCACCCTGTGCTTGATGATCCCTGCGCCCAGCTTGTTGGCCGAGCCCTCGAGACCGAGCGCTAGGTAGGGTCTGTCTGCTGTGGGTCAGG
>JBBPMA010000002.1:0-10042 GCA_038090075.1 Xanthoconium purpureum
TATGGTCTCTGTCACGTCGAGTGCAAACAGAAATCCGCTTACATCCCTAGGGGGTGGTGCGTTGGCGACTAACACGCAGATAGGAACAAGTTTGAGTAGCCATTCGTAAGTATCGATGATTTATTTGACAACTTGCGGTTGCTTAATGTGGCACTTTAGTACCTTTTTCGATAATCGTGGTGCCGTTATTGGGACCTTCGTGGTCGTTGCCATCTTCTCCACCGCGATACTTGCTTGCTTGGGTGTTGTGTGGAGACGCTGGCTTCGGCGGCGAAACCACAACAGCATGTTCGAGAATATCACATTTCCCAGCGATGATTTCGGTTGGAGATATCGAGCGGGGTCGCATGATCAACCTACGATGAGCCCGCTCGGCACCAGCGCATTTGCGTCGGCTTACAAGGGCGAAACACTGCATGGCATTAGCGCAGGGGATATGCCTGCCACCGCCAGCACAATTAACAAGACACGTCTATCATACGATGGCCATTTCAACAACCATTTTGGAATAGATCACGCCTCGAAGGGTCAAATGGGAATGGCCATCAAAACGAACTCGAGAGTTGATTCCCCGGTCCCATCCCTGGCTCCATCCACTCCTTCGATATACCCTCCCAGTTTGCCCCCGATGGAAACAGAGTGTGATGTTACATGGCCCATGGTACACTCTACCCCCCTCTCGATGCGATCGATCGATCCCCCACCACGTCCACCGCGACGAAGGCGTCCTCCGCCACCTTACCCTAGTAATCCTACTGGAACTCCTGCAATGTTATCCAGCCCAACGACTCCAGTCTCTTCTGTTACCGCTGTGACCCCCACTTCATTCACGGGTAACGCAGACAAATTCTCCTCGTCCTCCATATCTGACCTTCATCATCCCACCAATACGCGATTGGAGGGGGGAAACACACCTTGAATGAGGACCTTGATTAATGTGCGTGACTTACGGTTAAGGTCCATGTGCCTACTGAAACGGAACACGCAGACACCAGCAGTTACTCCTGAAGGGCAGAGCTGTCCTATTTCGGTATCTGGACACATCCGCTATGTATAGTAATGATCCCTAGGCACTTGAGTCCTGGAACGATGAGACGGTCCCAGGCCGATACAGACACATGATGACCAGAACGAAAGATTGTAATTCAGTGAACCATAAGTCCATGCAAGAGTCCAACAAGTAGCCGTGAGGATGATATACATGGGGGTGACTCGGTAATGTAGCAACGAAGCTCGGGGATGCGCTTTGCGTTGGTATCTAAGTAGTGTGCCAAGGTGCAATATTGTAAGGGGGAATGACGTGATTTCGAAGACAAGAAACATAACAGCGCCCTTCGTTGGGCATTCATTATAGTGAATGTTGACTTTGATCATCAGGCACATTGCGAACCTGGACACCAAGTTTAGCGCACTACGTTGGAGAATATGGTGGATACTCGCCATCAACACGCCACGGGTGTAGAGTTCTTCATCTTGGAGGACGGAGCTATCAGATGAATTCTGTCTTTTAGAACTAGTTCTCGACGCATCCTCAGGACCTCCATCTGAGGAATATCTATTAATGACCAATCCGCTACCCAGGTGTTGTGGAGAGTGGTTTTGTGGCGGTTGCGAGGTAGAGATAGATGTATCCTGATCGGGCGTGTTCTGCACATAATTCGCCAAGAGAGGTTCGAAACTGCCAGCGCTGTACGTGGGGGTATGACCGTATGAGCTCTTACGATCACGGGAAGACCCAAGGTCGTTGGTGCGCCGCTCAGGCCCAGGCGAAGAGCTAATCGTAGGTGCTGGTGCGTATTCCTCTGGGTGGCTGCTCGTGTGGTTTTCGGACCCTTGGTGTGAACGAACACTGTCCATTATGGTACCTTCAAGTACCTCTGAGAGTCGAGCGGAAGTCGACAGGTAACGTGAACTTCCGAAACCAAGGAGGCTTCTTCGTTGGCCCATCCCAGACGTGAATCGACGGCGTGTATGTGACGATATTGGGCTGTCATCTTCGTCATCGTCATCCAAAGGGGTTCGGTTCAAGCCCGCCGCGGCGACAGCAGCTTCGACCGCAGTATCTTGTTCGATTCGCTTCATACGTTGGCGGCGGCGTATAGCGAACAATATCCACATCATGATAGAGGCGCTGGCAAGACCAACAACTACAAAGACACCAACGACAGCCCCTGTGTTGGTGAAAAATCTGCAGAAGTGCTTCAGCATCTTGTGAGAGGAAATGGATGAAGCTTTACGATGAATTCTCTGTCGTACTGTTGTTCGGAGCAAGTGTCGGATTGACGATAGCTTGAGTTATCGTGGTGGCTATTCCCCCCCTTCCTGTCGTAGTGATCACCTCCGTGACCACGGGGGGTATGTTCGTCTCCAGCACTCCTTGGCTATTTGTAGTTGTGATGAAGATCGTAGTACTTTCTAACACCGTAATACTGCTAAAAGTGTTGAGTTGTGCTCGATCCCAAGCATCTGAAGCAAACTCGTACAGTGGCGCTTCAGTTTTCCCTGGCGAAGAACTCTGAGACAATAGATTGGAATGTAAAGGTAGGGATGCTGTTGTAAATGGTATATTGGAAGAGGAAGCTGACACCGGAGCTGAGGAGGAAGTAGTCATGCTGATAGTGGCAAGGGAGGAAGGTATCAGCGTTGGCGGTTGAGTCGGAGCCATTGAAGGGGTCGTTGGCTGGGTAGAAGTTTCCGGAGTCGATGTCGCTGACCGGTTGTCATTGCTTGAGATTATCGCAGATGGAGTGGTGGAAGTGGACATGGATGAATTTTTTGCGGGAGCGAAAGAAGCAGTAGATGATAGCACAGACGGACTTGCGTGCGACGGTACTGTGGTAGTGGCCACAGTTGTCATTGTCGTCGTGATTTGGAAAACACTACGAGTGGTTCATGCAGAGGAGCCTCAGAAGCTGAATGTGAACGCACGAAGATGGTTGTTGAGAGTGTTCCGAAAATGCCGACGTTATAAGAGCCGAGGTAGACGTAGTTGGTGATGTGGTGAACGAGGTAGGTAGAGAGATGGTATTCACACCGGAAGAGAGTGAAGAAGCGTGGGTTGCAGATACAGACGACGGTAATGCCACGTCGGAAGAGAGTGAAGAAGCGTGGGCTGCAGATACAGACGACGGTAATGCCACGTTGGAAGATACAGAAGGTGCGACAGGGGTATTAGTGACAACAGCCGGTGTTGAGGACATAGAGTTCGTGGTGCGTGTAACAGTAGGAAGGTGAGACGCAAGTAAAATCCGTACCCAGCCAAGACAGCCGGAGCCAGAAAGGCAGACAGCCAGTGAAGCACAAAAGAAAAGAGCCTTACAAAAGGCTCTGGGTGGCTGCGGAATGCTGGACACGGCGAGTCAGTAGTATGTTGAGACAATATTTCTGCAACACCAAGGAACGAGAGGCGGGTGAGCCAAACCAACACGCCGGGAATTGTGATGAAGACAAGAAGGAAGGACTCACCCAACGGTTCTGTGGGAGAGTGAGGCTAGTAGGCGATCATTCTGACGCCTCGAATGCAGGACTACTGGGCGCAAATGGGTGTGAAGGGTAGCGGGAAGTTGCCAAGTTTCACGTTGCAACTCGAGTACTGAGTAAGGCAAGTTTTGTCCTTAACCGATCGTTTCTGGCCGTGCGTCGTTCGGACTTGCCTGAGAGACAGAGAAAGGCACTTGCGCCGGCCTGGCTGTCGGCTGCGAGGCGGGGAAAGTGCCACAGTGAGGCTGCCATGCCTCCATACCTCGCCGTCGATGCCGTTTAATCTCTGAGACAAATATACAGTGAAGTTCCGTGACCTCCTCGCCAACGTCGTAGAGGCTACGGTTCAGAGTAGACCTGTGCGTGGTGCTAGTAAGAGTGAAGAAACCAAATATCAGCTGGCCAGTGTATTGCTATCTTGGCTCAGTTCAAACTTCATACCCACGTCGACATGATCATCCTCGATTCAGAGCTTCCTCAACCAAAGCAACGAGAACAAGGCCTTGTCCCACCAGACTCCTCTCATGTAGCTCCTCCACCATTCGAGCAGAGCGCAGGGGACCCGGTTGTTCTCCACTTCTCTCAGTGCGAGACATACACCGCCCCTGGTGGCGAGGATCCCCCAGAGTTTGCCCCATACGAGGCCTCCTACTTCATTTCAGGAGCTGGAGACGTCATTTCTCATGACCCTCACTTGAACGAGGATGGTCCGTCAAATGTCCAATTCCTCTACGATGTGCTGACGTTGCAAAAGGTGAAGCGCTTTACCGTTTCTTACTCTCTCAGGCCGTCACCCCGCCTCGAATGTTCCTACATTGCCGGGGGTCACACGACGAAACCCATTTCCGCTTGGTCCCCTCACGCCATAGGGAACACTCAGACTTCAGGACTGAGCAATACACAGAAAGAGTTGTTGATTTCGATTTCAAAATAGACGTCGGCCAACACATCTTTGGCGGGCCTATGCACTGGTCAGTAGGGGACTCCACCCCCGCCTACCGTGGCCGTATGTTCCGCGAAATTGGTATCGATGGCGAGAAACGCAAGGCCAAGAGAGCGGAAGTGAAGGCTGCGAAAGCATGGAATAAGGAGCGCGAGTCTAGGGGCTTTCCTCCATGGATTGGCAGCGGCTATGCATGGAGAGAGGATCAGCCACACGTTATGCATAACAATAGCGTGTTGAAATCATCGTGGACGCTTCGCCAATGGGCCGATGACTACTGCTCCAGCGGGAAGTCTTTGAAGGAATTCGAGTACCATAAAGTTCGTTCAATGCTTTTACTCTGTCCGCCGCTCGAGCGCTAATATTCTGTAGGTTGTTTATGGTTGGAATTTCGATGCTCTCAAAGCAGCGACCCGCTCCGTCATACTTTCCACCCACTACAGAGGAGACGTCGAAGTCTCATTTGAAACGTTGGAGTCAATAATCTCTGTTCGATCGCACAACCATCTATCGCGCGCACTCTCGAATGGGTGGATCAAGTTTCTGTTGATAATCACCTTTATATATCCCTTCTTGTGGCTATTCCGACGGTTTCACCCTCAAGGTGGCGGGATTTGGAGAGTGTGCGGAGGTGCATACGCTCTTAAGCGAATCGAACAGGTCACATACCCCCAAGTAGATGTTGACGATTTCAAAACCCGCGAGAACTTGCTCCGGGATGCGCAACTGGCCGACGGTGCTCATGGTCATGCGTCAAATTCCACTGGTTTCCCTCACGTGCAGACAAAGGTAGTCGGTTTAAGGGAAGGGGTCTGGTTCAGACAGTGGGAGGGAACCATTAGAAGGGCTGTACTCAATCGGCTACGGGAATCTGAGCCTCTTGTGGCAGGCGATGGTGGTGCCACATCCTCAGCAGTCTTATTGGATGGCTATTGATCAACACCTCGGAATGTCCAAGTACTCGACTATGGCAATTAGCTAGATATCTATTCCCTGAATTTAAAGGTGGATGTAGTGCAGTTCCAAACAATTTAACGAATAAAGAAAGTAGATGTCCTAACGATGAAGCCGACTGTGTTAAAGTCATGTTAGCGAACTTGTATTCATATGTTTGAATGCATTGGCGTCCGTCCAAACAGCTGAGAAACCGACGTTAAGGTTTACGTCGCCGGGCATTTGCTCTAATTCGGATTCTGAATAGTCATCAGCTTCGAGGAAGGCGAGCGCAGTTTCTAAAAACCACGCGTGTTTCTTGATGAAGTGCACGACAACCGTTCCGCCGACACGCTTATTCTCGTATCGCCTCATACGACCTTCCCTATATCGCCACGCATGACCTGTTTCAAGCGCCATTCCTGAGAAAAAAAGTCAGTAGACGTTGGTATGAATGATTTTGAACGAACCTTCACGCAATCTGGACATATCACTGCCCTCTACTAGCGCTTCCACACTTTCGGCCAACGTCATATCCTGGACTGGCTGTTGGTAGCGAACTCCAAACGTTGACACACTTGAATGAGCCCATGAGGATGGCGTAGGATTGTAGGGAGTGTTTAGATCATCAGTTGACTTGTTCTTTGACCCCTTCTCGACGTAGGACAGAACAGACTGCTTGATTCGTGTGACATGAGATGGAAATAAAAATCCATGCGAGTATCTTGGAAGAAGCGTGAACAGGAGAGACAGTGAAGGATGGGTTGACATTGTACTCACACAGTACCAGCGCGGGGGTGGTCATATATCCAGCATCGTTCACTCGCCCATCGGATTTGAGCAGCCTGTGGATGTAGAGCCATCCACTTCGCAGTTTGCTTGTCTTCAGCGCCTTTTGTCAAACCCTTGACAATTGTGTCTTTGGAAATCCAAGTAACGAGACTCCAACTCAAGCCATACAGCTCGCCAGCCATGAAGAGATCTTTAACAAGATAGCCCCAGTAAACCAGCGGATCCTGAACAATACCAGCTTGTTTGGGTATCAAGTCGGCGCCCGACTGCAGAGAAGTGGGGAAATGGGCCTTGGCCCTGGCGGACGTGATATTTTCCGGGAAACCATATGGATTTTGCCCTTTTGCATGCAGCTCTAACCTCATTCTGGATTCCAATTCCGCCAGCATTACGAAGGCATCATCATCGACCTTGGCGACGAAGTCTGGTCGTACCCAGGGCCTGGGTTGGCCTGAAGCATAGTCCTCCCAAGCGAGATGTGCATCATGCGGTGCAGGATGCGGTGCCGGTGAGGATTGTTCCGAATAGGAAAAGTGTGGTACCGGAATTGAGGCATTTACGTTGGGATAGACAGGCGGTACCCATGCGTTCTCAGCAGCCCAACTGAAATACGCATGCGACTTGCCCGAATTCATGTTTTCAGGACAGGACAAAAGGACAATGTCGTTATACACTATGAAATTGTTAAACTTCAATGCCAGGTAGTGCGCGTTAGTGACTTACTTTCGATTTCAGTTTGTATGCGCCTTTCCCAGCCTTTGCGAGGTTGGCCGAGAATAAACCGCACCACGGTTCGTGACGTTCCAAACCCATCGTCACCTGCACCTGCACCATTTCGACTACGAGGATGTGAAGCCCATGTGGTTCTTATCAACATCCTACGTTCCAGCGCGGAGTCAGTGGAGAAAACACCCAGGAATATTCCTGCTGGAGGAACAGAATCCAAGTCGTCCGGAGGAAACGTTGGTGGAAACGGTTCCGGAAAGGAGTTCAGATACGGATAAGGCAGGCGGGTGCGGTAATTTGGAGGGTAAGTCGATGACGGAGGGATAGCACAGTACGCTTGCCAGGGCAAAGGCTCCTTGTCAGGGTTCAGGATGTACATGAGGAGTAGTGTGAGTGAGATTGCGAAGACTGTGAAGAGGAGAAGAGCGAAGATCTAGTCAAGGGTAAGCTGACCGTCACTGACGCCAGATGGAGGTGGAAGAGCTCACAATGGTTATTGGTTGTTGAGGGAACAATGGATGTCGGACAATTCTTCTTGCACACTTCTTGAAGGTTCTCCATAACTTTCCTTCTCGATTCCGTCTCCTGCGCGAATGTGGGTGGACATTCCACCACCTGCGACGTCCGTCCCGGATACTGGTATAGGCCTCGGCGCTGCCGAGAAACGGTGATGCTGGCTCACCGTCTGTGTCTGAAGTGGACGTGGCAAGTCGATGAGTTGGATACAAAGCCGAGGTTGGCGCCCTGATGCGCGATGGTGTTGTGGACGAAGTGGTGGAATCTGAAGAAAGAGAACGGTCGCTTTGTGTGGTATCTGGGTATGTTGTGTCCATGTGTTCTCCCACAGACAGCATTGTATCTGGGGTATCCTGCGTGTCTGAAGTGGGCAAGGATTCGTACTGGTCCCCAGACTGCCATGGTCTTGAAGAATGTCGAGACCCTACCATGTTGCTGTGTCGTGCGAACGGTGGGACTCCGGGCAGATTGAATGTACAGCCGTCGACTGTCGTCCGCTCGTGAGCGAACGAATTTTCAAAATCAGTCGAGTGTAACTAAAGTTATCAATCTCAGAGCTACACGACGTCTGTATTGCGACCCCGGCTCGACCGTACTGTTCCCTCTCTCACGTGATCTCAATCTGGAAAGTTCTGTGACAGGGGGATCTTGCCCTCATCTCTATCAGCTGGAATGGCCTCTCTCAGGTATGCGAACACATGAATCGAAACTCACTGATCACTGATTCTTCTCAGACACGAGTTCTACGAGACGGATGAGAAACTTACCATCTCGGTGTTTGACAAAGGTGCAGATCCTGAAGCAGTGTCTGTGCAGTTTGAACCGCGCCAGGTCGGTCGGACCCACTTGTTTATCCGATGCATTCTTGCTGAGGAGACGCGGTAGCTTGTGTACCGAAATGGAGACAAAGTCTTATCACTACAGCCTCTCAAAGGTCAGATCGACCCAACCAAGAGTGACTACGCAGTGGGCAAAGTGAAAGTCGAGATTAGGCTCGCCAAGATGGTCCTGGGGCGATGGGGGGGTCTTGTTGGTGATGTTCCTGATCGTATGTCGTTTCGACTCTTGTCGTGCACGACAACGCTTTAGCCTTTCTTAGCGCTTGCACATTCCGCTGCGCCGCCGTCATCAGAAATTCCGATCAGTCACAAGAGGAAGAACTGGGAAGGTATCACTACAGGTATCCTTGCCAGCGAGAAGGAGAAGACGACGGAGGAGGATCCCAATATTGGTGGGGACAGCACTGTCAATACCTTTTTCCAGAAGATCTTTGCAGACGCAGATGATGACACGAAGCGTGCGATGATGAAGAGTTTCCAGGAGAGTGGCGGAACGACGCTGAGCACAAACTGGGAGGAGGTCCAGAAAGAAAAACTCGACGTAAAGCCTCCGCAGGGGAGTGAATGGAAGAGATGGGGTTGATTAATTCCACTCCGTATTATCCTGTCAGTACAAGCTTGATTTGTTGGCAGTCGTTTGTAATCTTGTGGTCTTCCCTTGAAACAGCTCTTTTAAAGTTACTTGCTCCGATGTCGCCACTCACCCTCATCGTCGCCGCAACAAGGCAGAATGGTATTGGAAGGAGCGGCACGATGCCCTGGTACATCCCGAAGGACCTGTCATACTTTAGCCAGGTCACGACGAACACGCCCGCCACGCAGGTGAACGCGTTGTTCATGGGCAGGAAAACTTGGGAGAGCATCCCGCTCAGATTCAGACCGCTGAAAAAGCGGACCAACGTTGTGCTTAGCCACAACGATGACTATGATCTGTGTGTCAGTTTCGAGTACGCATCCTGATCCACTGGCTAACCGGGCACCAGGTTTCGTGGAGACCCAACAACATTCTCGCAGGCTGATTCGTCACATCTGTATTTTAATCTGAAAGATGCAGTAGAGGATTTCGGGTCCCAGAACAAGGTTCACCGTCTGTTCATCATCGGAGGATCCTCATTGTATCAAGAGGCACTAGGATTGGCAAACCATAACCATTCCAACCGTTCATCACTGCAAGTAGATCGCATCCTCATGACACGGATTCATAACCCGGAATTCGATTGCGACGTGTTTTTCCCCGACGTTCTCGGCGGTGCAGAATGGATAAAGGCATCCCACGAAGAGCATAGCGCTTGGGCAGGGCTTGAGGTTCCGACAGGGATTCAAACAGAAAACGGCATCGAATTCGAGTTTCAGATGTGGGTCAGGGCGTCGGGCGGGGAAAGGGAATAGGGTAGATCCTCAGCAAGTCTAAGCAATCAATTATTGTCGTATGCGAAGAGCATTCCCACTTCAACAAAAGTTTTATAAGCAGGGCACGGAGAACATGCGACACGGATCGGGAAGGCTACCCTTGTCGCTTCAGGGGAGTCAGCGATGCAGACATGACAACGACGGGCACCTCATACCTGCTTATGTTTGGGATCCTTTGAGCAGATGACATACACCCTGCCTTTGCGTATAACGATGCTGCATCCGTCGCACATAACCTTGACCGATGACCTGACCTTCATCCCCCTCGTCAACGCGCGGACTGGTGGTGCAGTAGGGCTGACTAAACAGTCGGCTGCAACACGATGGGAATGAGTGATGGTTGCGGCGCGAAATCGAGTGAGAAGTGGGCGAGTCGAGGTGAGCAATGCCCGTAACATGACTG
>JBBPMA010000002.1:11486-23996 GCA_038090075.1 Xanthoconium purpureum
GGCATAGCAGCGTCAGGCGTGGTCTTCAACGCCGGGCTCATGGTATGACACATTCTCATCTGTACCGGGTGTTCCCACATCTCAACGATGGGTCATTCGACAGATACTGTTGGGAGTTTGGGGGCCCATTGTGACATCGGCTGGGAATTTACTGACCATAGTCCTGACACTCGTATCTGATCTAAGCTTTGGCACGGTTGCATTGACGTTTGGAGGGGTGTTGGGAGCTGGCATGATTATTTGCGCGTTTGGGATTTTAGTGTACGATCTGTTCTAGGTTGGACGTTTCTCATGCGCAGTGAAAACAATGCGTTGTTAGCCATATGTGTTTGTACATTTACAACTCAAGCCTTGCAATAATTTGCCACTTCCAAGCAAGGCGAACGATAGCAATATCATTATATCACAAACCAGAAGAAAATATGCGATGATTAACAACCCCGGAGGTAAAACCGACAAATGGTGAATTCAGGGTACCAGAAGAGGAGCGGAATGGAGGCGAGGAGAAGGTGGGGCTTTGAATGGCAAGGATATGTGAAAGTAGCGAGAAAATGAGCGTAGATGAGATTGCGGGTAGCTTACAAACTTGCGCCTTCACCGAACGAGTATGCCGAAACTAGAAACGGGAGGTGGACAGGGGGAATATCAGTTACGAGAGCAGGTATGGTAACGGACATAAGACTGGAAACCGGCACAAGGGGCGGGGATGGGTGAATGGGAGAGGCAGGAAAGTCATGGGTACCCGAATTGTCTCGTTCTAGTCGTGCACGTAGAAGAGTCAGCTTAAATAGAACACGGGTCTGTCTCCAACAGGAAGGGCGTCATCGTGTGAGGCTCAACGACCTCAGGGCAAAACGGAGTATTATCACGGGGTCGTCGCCATTAGGCTACCAAAGCATTTCAATTGATAGTCCGTCTCGTCAATGAACGTCACTTACCTCTTGCGTTTGGCCTTGGTCATCTCTTTCCGTAGTGCAGGACCATCCAGTGGCTTAAGCAGCTCGAATGCACAAAGCAAATCTTCGGATACGCTGAGGTAAGAAACGTCAAGACGGGGGCGCGCCTGAAAGGAAACGAGGCATACCTCATGCAAGCCCCATAATTGTCGAACTCTGACGTGAACAAATGAGCAAGATCACCCTAACAGAAAAGAACACGAACAAACCTCCACAATAGTTCGGCGCACTAAACACGGTGACCAATGTTCGATCGTTCCAGAATTCATAACCATCCTCTACTACCATGTGCGCCCGACAGATCAAATCCATGTCGTATCGCACCAGGAAGTCGTTGATTACTGCCTTCCCAAAACAGTAGCTAACACCGCGTTCATTGTCCTCCCAATCTAGTGCGGTATCCGATGGATCCGACCATAATAGATCATTGAGTAGACCGTAGTCAGGAACGTCCGTGGGTCGCTGTATACGCTTGATATCGTCCATCGAATGGAGTGAAGGAGAAAGGCCACCATGAACGCAGAATATTTTTGAAGCGACAACGGCTGCGATGGGCAAACAGTTGAAGACATCTATAAACGTTTTCCACGTTTTAATGTTACATCTTCGCTTGCATTCATCATAAAAGCCATACACTATGCCAGGGTAAGCGCTGTGGATGATATCGTGGCGCCGACTGAAGACAAACCTCGCGTCACGTTCGCGCATTCGTGGTTACCCCGCAAGAGAAAGAAATTCTCCGGATATTTGACCTTGTAGCACAACAAGAGGAGGATGGTTTCCAGACTCTGCTTGCCTCGATCCACGTAGTCGCCCAAGAAAAGATAGTTTGCAGAAGGGGGGAATCCGCACATCTCAAACAATCTAATAAGGTCGGAATATTGCCCGTGAACGTCGCCGACGATCTTGACAGGCGGTGATAGTTCGATAAGTGTGGGTTGGCTAAGGAAAACCTCCCTTGCTGCCTGACATATGGCAGCAATCTCCGCGTTCTTGAGACAGAGAGACTTGCTGACTTTGCCGGTATAACCAACATCGAGGAGGCGCTGTATCATGTCATCGATATCGAATTGCTTAAGCTTCTCTTTGCCACTGTTTCCGGTAGGATTGAGAGAGTCGCTCAAGGGGAAGCTGCTCGCCGTTGAGCCAGGTGTGAACGAAGGGGGCATTGTCGATGACGAAAGTATGGTCTGAGTAAGCGGAATGTCAAGAGGAGCGGGTGAGGGCTTTGTGGGTGGTGCCGAGGTAGACGGCACTGGCGCGGGGGAGAGCAAAAAGGACGAAGAGTGGTTGCTGGGGGACGGCGGAACGGCGGGAAAAGCAGCGACGGACGAGCCTGGGGGTTGGGATCCACTTCCGCCAACCGGAGTGGTGCTACGGTCGGGGTAGTCTACGGATGCAGCAGCGCTGCGAACCGCATCGTATTCATGGGCGGCGCTTTGTGCGGGTGGTGGGTGGAGAGTTGCACGGGGGTGGGCACCGTGGGGGATAGAGTCACCAAGGTCTTCGAACAGGGCATCGTGAGGTGGATCCTGGTCTTTCTCCCTGGCGGACTTTTTGGACTTTTTAGACTGTTGTTGGCCCATTGGGGGGGCCTGTGCGGAGGAAGTGGAAGACGCTGGCGGTGTCTGGGAAGACTGCGGCCGCGACCTGGATAACTTGGAAGTGAGTACGGAGAGGAGGGTGGGCGCCAGGATGGGGAGGAAGAGGGGGAGGCAGAGTGTCGATCACCCAGGCGGTACAAGTCGGGTGGAGTAAACCTTGTCTACCCTTGTTTGTTCGCTTGTTTACGACAGGACATTCAACACATATGTATAGAAAGGTCGGCTACAACAAAATGCGGAAACACCCCTGGCCAGCTCAGCCCAGCTCAGAACTTGCCAAACGCCTTGGTCGCAGCCTTGTTCTTCGCCACCCGGAGCACGTTGAAACGCACGGTTTTCGACAGCGGTCGACATTGACCTGATCCACTTGAGCCAATGCTGTGTCGCCCACACTGTCCACTCACCAACAGTGACCGTATCACCAGTCTCCACACGGAATGCGGGAGACACATGTGCAGCCAGGTTCTTATGTCTCTTCTCGTAACGGTCTGCGTGCCCAAGTCAGCTCATCCCACTAATTCCGACCATGTTCTCGACGCACTGTACTTGGGGATGTAGTGTAGGTAGTCCCGGCGGATGATGATTGTCCGTGTCATTTTTGTCGAGACGACCTTGCCTGTTAGAATTCGCCCACGGATCGAAACATTGCCGGTAAACGGACACTTCTTGTCTATATATGCCATGTGTAGCTGTCCCGTAGGAATCGAGAACGAACACACCAATATATGCGCCTTGGATTGCGTCTAATGGGATCTTGAAGCCAAGACCGACGTCCTTGTACCATCGCTTGTCTTTTGTCGAGATCTTGCCGCCTTGACGAGAGCAATGACGGATGAGTAACAAGGACTGGGTTAACAATTGTCGGTCCGTACCGCGAACTTTGGCATTTTGGAAAAGATGTTGCTTTTGGAAAGCTTTCTCGATCTGCAAAAGATTAGCAACGACGTGAATTTAGAACGATTCTGACGCGCACTTGTTCGGCCATCGTCAGACTTGTTCTCGAGTGTGGCGCATTTTCAGACAGTCGCCAGCCACAAGTCGCAAAACTGTACAGATCCCGGCATCTGCCGAAATTCCCACGAAGTCGGTCACTCCCCACAACTACTTAACAATTCTCCACAACAATTCATGCTACACTTAAGGATAAATTTACGTTCGAAGTATTTCTTGACACTACGAAGTTGAATCAAATCAACTTGTGTTGTTCTCGTCGAGATACAAAAGATGGTCAGTGTCACGGCGTGACAATGTCGAAGATTTTATTTTTCCGTTTACAATAGCGTAATAGCGTCTGAGCGTTTCAAGAAAAGAGTCGTGATTAAAATGTTTATTCTAAATTTATTCTGAATCTTATTTCAATTCGTTTGCAACGGCCTGTTCGCCTATAATGGCACTGCAGCAGGATCGTAACGCGCTTTTAACCCCGCGCTCACCTTGTAGACTTATCAAAATAGGTCTTCGTTGCAAAATAAACCTGTGACAAACATGCCGGAGCGGACTCCAAATATAGGTAGTTACCTTGGAGGGGTTAACTCATTGCGTTTACGGCTTCGCGACACACCGCGTATGCTCGTCACGCGCACCCGCCTTCGTGTTGCCGCGTACCTTCACTTTATGAACAGACAACAAACGCTCCGTACGTGTCTTAACAGGTCACCACCGTTCAGTCTGTGACCTTACCAAAGGAAAATTCTTCGAGATGCCAAAAAACGCCAAACCTACCCCACCCCAGCAATCCAGCCTAGCTGAAATGTGGGGTGCGGGGAAGAAGAAACGGAAGGTGGACCAACCGCCACCCGCCGTCCCGCCCTCGGAGGACAGAGAAGAGAAGAAAGCAGCAACTGGGCAGGAGCGTGGCGAGACTGTTCCTAACTCTCTTAGTGGGTGGACGTATTCCATTCTCGCCCTTCCAACTCAACGTGCACAAATCTCAAGGCAAGGGATCACCGTCGCCCAAACGTACAACTTTCTATCCTTGTTCGGAGAGCCGTGCGATACTAAGGCGAACTGCGCAGGTCACACCAAGAAGAGACGTGTTGCTAATTCAGATGAAGAGGTTACTTCAAAACCGCCCAAGGGCGGCCAGTTGCTTTCTTCACGACAATCTGCGTCACAGACAACAGTCACTCTAAGTGCTGAGGCGCATCCACTTCCACCAAGTCTTCCCATCGTCAAAGGGAAAGCCAAACTGCAAACTACTTCTCCGGAAGAGGATGAGCTTTCCTCCAGTGCTGCGGAAGAGGAGGAGGCTGCGGAGGACGTGTTACAATCTGAAGGAGAAGAAGCAACCCAGCAGTAAGCTTCTGAACATCTTTATACGAGACTAATATCTCATCCCTCGCAAGTGCGGAAGAAGCGCTCTCGCGAACAGGCGAGGTCGACATTGAGGGTGGCTGGAAAGTAGGAGCACCGTGCGTTGGTTTCGCCCGCAAAGCACGACAGCATCGCTTTAATGGACTTCTTAGAATACCATATGCAGCCCTCACCAAGACATTCAGACTAATCGAGGCGACCACCAAGCGACTGGAAAAGACATCATTGTTGACCAGCTTCTTTCTGCTTGTTATGCGACGCAGTGCCAAAGGAGATACCCGATCACTCCTCCAGGCCGTCTACTTGTGTATAAACAAGGTACGGGCTGACCCAAGAATGTTTCGCTGTTTGTTTACTCCTTGTGAAAAGTTAAGTCCAGATTATGTTGGCGTAGAATTGGGAATAGGAGAGAGTCTCCTTATTAAAGCGATTAGCGAGTCTACGGGTCGGAGCCTGGCAGTAGTCAAGGCAGACCTCAAGAAAGAGGGTGACCTTGGCTTGGTTGCGTCGGCGAGTAGGCAATACTTTAATCAACACACTAATGACGAGAATACACTTCGTAGAACTCCAAAGCCAGCCAGAAGACGTTGTTCAAACCCAAGCCATTGACAGTCCCTCTTGTCTTCACCAGTTTGAAAGAAATCGCGCTCTCCACGGGTCATTCAGTGAGCCACAACATGACAACTTGCGACAGTCCTTTCACCAGTTGTAACTAGTCGCAAATGAAGAAAGTATCTATCATCACCAAGCTGCTGGCAGCATGCCAAGACAGTGAAGCAAAATATATCATCCGCAGTCTGGAGGGCAAGCTTCGAATTGGAAACGCTGAGCGAACTGTGCTCGTTGCATTGGCTCATGCTGCCGTCCTCGCAGAGAATGAGGAATGTGAGATGTTCTCTCAGTATTCTTCGCTTCGACTGGTTCACCATTCAATATAGCTGGGAAAAAGTGCAACAATGACCAGATCGCGAGTCGTCTAGAAGAGGCAGCCAAAAGTATGAAGTCTGTGTTCAGGTTCGTTTTTCCTTTGCACCGCGGACACCGTACTCACCATCCATTAGTGAACTTCCTAGTTATGATCTTGTAATCCCCGCCCTCCTTACTCATGGTATCAACGATCTCCGTTCTACATGCAAACTTACACCTGGTGTACCCCTCAAGCCTATGCTTGCCAAGCCCACCAAGGCTATTGGCGAAGTCCTTGACCGCTTCGAGCACAAGCGTTTCACGTGTGAATACAAGTATGACGGTGAACGCGCTCAGGTTCACAAACTTGATGGTGGGACCGTCGGAATATTTAGCAGGAACTCTGAGGACATGAGTAAAAAGTATCCCGACCTGGTTGAGCAGCTACCACACGTGGGTCTATCTCTTTGCAGGATATGTCGACCTTTTCTGACATCAGCCTAGTGTATTAAATCGGAGACAAAGTCGTTCGTTTTTGATGCGGAAGCTGTCGCTATAGATAAGACGACAGGAAAACTTATGCCATTCCAAGAGCTCAGTAAGCGCAAACGCAAAGATGTGAAAGTCGAAGACATTCAGGTTCGGGTTTGCCTCTTTGCCTTTGATCTTCTCTATCTGAATGGAGAGGTAAGCTCAAATGAGCGCCGTTCCGTGGTTCAACAATAAACTGACAATGATGCTTAAGGCACTGTTACAACGACCGCTAATCGAGCGCAGAGAGCTATTGCGACAACATTTCCAAGCCATCCCAGGTGAATTTGGCTTCGCCAAGTCGTCGGATGGCGAAACTACAGAGGAGATCCAAGCCTTCCTTGAAGAGAGTGTCAAGGATGGCTGCGAAGGGCTCATGGTGAAGATGCTTGAGACCGACGAAAGCCATTACGAGCCGAGTCGACGTAGCGTGAACTGGCTAAAGGTGGAACGATTCATTCAATTCTATGTGTTGTAATACTCATCGCTACTTTGCCCAGCTCAAGAAAGATTACCTCGCTGGGGTCGGCGACTCGCTTGATCTGGTTGTGGTTGGTGGATACTACGGCAAGGGTAAACGCACTAATGTTTATGGTGCATTCCTGCTGGCGTGCTTCGATACGGATTCCGAAGAGTATCAGACCATCTGCAAAATTGGAACTGGGTTCAGTGAAGAGATGTTGCAAACCCACTGGGATGCCCTTCGACCACTCGAGATGGAAAAACCTCGTGGAGATATCAAGATCGGCGGTGCCAAACCCGACATATGGTTTGAGCCCAAGGTTGTATGGGAGGTCCTCGCAGCCGATCTGAGTCTGAGTCCGATATATACTGCCGCACAAGGATTGGTGTGTCTTTCATTTCACGGCTGTTGGGCTGACTAGAAAGACGACGGTCTAGGTGGAAGAGCGTGGGATTTCATTACGGTTCCCTCGGTTTATTAGGGTAAGAGATGACAAGTCGGTTGACGATGCAACTGGCCCGGAACAGGTAACGAATTTTTTGTTGACGTTACTTACACTGACCCATAAATTAGATTGCAGAGATGTATGAACGTCAAGCACTCGCTCATCGAAAAGGCAAACATGACAAAGGCGGGGATGGAGATGATGGATTTTGGTGATATCATACATTGAGAGCACGATCAGAGTACTACTACTCAGCAAAGCCTGAACACAGTTTTTGGGTTAACCGAACACGTTGATTGAGAAGGGTTGGAACACACCATATCGCCGAATAGGTCCAAAGATCATTCTACGTCGGACTTGCCCAGTTCTTGAAGGGCCGGAGCGACTGGACCTTCCAAGCCGTATTTCTTCTCCCGACCGCCATAGTACCAGTAATTGATAAAACGTGCTCCCTGGACCGACTGAGCTATGACATTGGTTGTATGACACGCAAACAAGAGGTAGTTCCGGGGTTGCACCCGCCATGCTGGAATGGAAATCAGGAAGAGTTTTCAAAGGGAAAGGACAGAATGTTAACCAAACCGCGTGAAGACCACGCTTGGGGAGGGGGGTTCAGTCTGGAAGTTGTGGTACAAGGAGAGAAGAGACGGACGAGTAGAAAGCGAGGGTGGTAGTCATGGTGCCGGATATGACCTCTTCATCCTTGCTCAGATCGGATATGGCAGCCAAGGGGAGGCCGAAGTTGGCAACCTGGGAGGAGGGTAGTGACACACGATCAGCGGAAGGAGGAAGGGACTGACTGGTCCCCAGAAATGGGTGCCTAGGAAGACGAGTCAGGACACGGCGAGTGAGAGCGAGGATTGGACGGACTAAAAAAATATTTGCGGGCTGCGGGAGACCTGATCCAGGTGAAGAAGGTAGAAGCCATGTGACGGAAGAAACGACCCGGTCCTGGACGAGAAAACCTTATACCACCGTCACGTGATACGTACTCCCCACCGACTCGGCTCGCCCTGGCGACCGACGCGTTGCCCGACGACGGACCCTCGTCGATGTCGGTCTGCACGACGAGGAGAGCGGGCACAACGAGCGCGCGGAGCGAGCACGACAAGAAGCACTCTGTGTGGGTGTGTCTCCAAGAATGGCAAGACACGTTGTCTCGGGCAGCCGTTGGCCTGCCACCACCTGCATGCAGCATCTCTCTTTAGCTTTATCGCTGGCCTTGACCATCTTTCTTCCCACTAACCACGATGCACAACGCGTTTGCGCAGACCCACAATCCCGCCTATCCTTACTACGGTCAGCCTTATCACACCTACATACCCCCGGGCTACACACAGCAAGCCCCACGTTCAACCTACTCCGCAGTGCAACCCTCCTACACCAGCCCTCCACATAGCACGCCACCCGATCCTTGGCCTCGAGAAAAGGTCTCCTTCCCGCAGCCAGCCCCATCACGCCAATCTCCCCCATCCCCGTTCATACCCCCGAATCCAGACTCCCTCGACGCTGGTCACATCCCGAAACCTCGTCCCAAGCGCGCATCCACCGTCAAGCCCAAGCCCGTCTCCGAAAAGCCGCACCTTAAATCTGCATTGAGGAAGAATGCGATCAAGCGCTCCGACTCCCTTTCCGCCGTCCCCCTCGAGAGAACAAGGACAAGCTCAAGTGCGCGCCAGCGCTTAGCACCAACGACTCGCACTCGCACAACCTCCAATCCCTCCTTTTTACCCGGTACATATTTCACTCACCTGACTGCCTCACCCTGACCATGCCGTAATCTCTCCAGATCACATGTTCGTCTCCTTCCACGGCACCAATGAACTTCGTCTAGGGAATGTTGCATACCAGGATACTCTCGACGAAATCAAGGAGCATATGATGCCAATGTGGCCCCACGGTGTATCTAGCCAAGCCATGTCGTCCCTCTCGTGGCGTGTGACGTTCTCCAGGAACCCGTGGAGCGCGACAGGTTCCGATGCCATCATGTGAGCGGCCGTCACCAACCCCGATGATACTCATCCCTCATCCGCTCGTAGCGTCAAGCGAATGGTCTCAGAGTTGTTTGCTTGCCTCTCCCGTCGCGTTCGTTTTCTCCCTCATTACAGTGAACGACAGTACCTTAAACACGGACTTACAACCAGGGATACCAATACCTGACTTCATTGCGCGCAGGCTATGCGGTAAGGGTGTCAAGGTATCGCGAGCTCCCTCACTGATGCTGTAACTCAGTACCCACAACTTGTATTTCGAGACACGGCAGAAGACACGGGCTCCGACTTCTTCATTGCCTTCATGTCTCGACTAGGCCACAGGATGACCCTTGTCCGCCCCCCGCGTCGTGTTGGCGAGCAGCTCGGCCCCCGTCTGCGTACCGCTTGGCCGTTCAAAATAGCCGCCCAAAGCGCGACTGAAGAGGAGATCTACAGTGTCGAACTAAAGCGTAATACGTTTGGAGGTCGTGGTGCGCGTCCTAAAATTATCCTTGACGATCTCTCATCTTTTCACCTATAGCACCGGAGCTGGACAAAGATGTCTTTGCTTCTCATGCAATACAAGAAATAAGCTTACTCGGTTACAAACTCGAAGCGACGGTTTCACTCCCAGGAGCAGGGTTTTTGGGATTCGGTGGGAAGAAGGAAGTATGGGTTTTCCGCGGTGCTCGAGTTCGCCAGAGGCCAGATTCGCGCACTGCCACGTCCGGACGTGCTCGAGATACTTTTCATACTTGATTGGGATGATACAGGCTATGCGACTATAATATAGGATTGTATGTGATGGCTACTGCTGCTCGTCAATCTGCCAATCCAGTGACCTCTTCTGCTCCAAGTACTGCCCTCATGTTAAAAACCCCACCAGTGAATGAGCTCATTGCCGAGCCATAAAAATACGAGGCTCGTGCGAGTGTCGCCTGCTCCACAAGACCTATGATATCTGAGAACAAGATATCCCAACCGAACTCGTGTCGATCTTCGAACGTTACAAGATCATTGAACATGAGCGCCCCATTTTCGGAGAAATAGCCCAATTTCTTTGGATCACTCTCGTCTGTCGCAATGAAGAACCTGAAGTGCCGCGTCGTTATAGTAGAACAATGGTTAGATATGCATGGGTCACAACTTACTTGTCGTCCTGTAAGGGTGGTTCACGTTGAGGTATCGAAGTGTCAGGGTTGACGCCCGGGATGGTGTATGCAGTATGATTGCGTTCCGATTGAAGTAACTTTCGGCCTTCATCGAGGTGCTGCTTGACTCGCTCGAGGTGACCTTCATGCGAGTTGCCCCAGGCCCAACCGGCTGTCACGACTACAGGACGATGGGTCAACGAAAACATTATAATTAGATGGTAAACTTACAGTCTCCTCGCCGGATGTGGGAAGCCATCCATTGCCGTCCGTTATTAAGTGCAGAAATGCGGATGTCTAATCTTCTCGCAAGCTCGTACACCTTGTCAAGAGGGACGACATGATGCACCACCAACTCCTGGAACAACTCTCGCATTGACTGAGTAGTAAAGCGCATTTGACCCTGGATAAGATTGTGCAAATTAGTCCCACTGGTTGAATAAGAGGCATCTGAATACCAACAGGCTTCCGGTAAAGATGTGTCTCGCCTGCGAGTACAACAACATCGGCATCTATATGACGATAGTCTTCGACAAAGCCACGCAAGCTAGTCCTCCGAGCTACTTGTCGTATGGGCATAACAACATGCTTGACGAAGTCCATCCCTGCACTGCAACAAGTCAGAAACCAATGCTCCAAGAAAAGGATCGGGTACTTACGCGCCTTGGAAGGTGTACAGAACCTCCCAACCATTCAGGTTCAAAACTTCTTCTATGAACTCGTCATTCTCCAAGTTGCGTAAGGATGTACCAATGGACTCGGGCATTTGAATAGCGAGGTCTCTAACCGCGTTTCGTGCTTCGTCCCACTCAACCACGTTCTTGTCAAGAAGTAAACTTTTGAGTAGCAGCTGGGCTGTGCCATTGTCATAACTCCCCCAGCTGCCAGTGTCCATATCTCCAACTATCCAACCACCACGCCTTTTCATGACGTCTGGTATCGTGTCGACACGCGTGACCCCTTCTGGATCGTACCAAGCATTCTCGATGACAAAAAGAGTGGGTTTTCGGCTCGTACCGTCACCATGCGAAACAAATGGTTTCGGAGACTGGTCGTATCCAGTGCGATTCCAGTATCCACTCGTTGTCTCGAGTGTCGGGGACAAACCGGCGTATCGGAGATAATCCGAAGTAGTGATAACTGGTTGAAATCGTCTTAGTTGTGTGATATTGATCATCGTCGAGACAGGTATTTGCCAGCCCATTTGTTGTTCGATCGGAAGGTTGCGCCAGTTGTCCCAGCCAACGGCGTCTCCTTTGTTCAGCATCGGAGCTTCGTCCGCACAAACAGAGCTGGCGGGAGCTGAGATCTAGACACCACTACGAGATTATTGGATAACGTACATCTCATATGCACATGAGCGGGCATAAACAAAAGAAGGAAGTATCAATGTTCGGTTCAACAGTCTGGCTTGGAATGCAGAAGCTTCTATGATATAGCGAACCTGGGTGCGTTGTCAGGACAAAAGATGAACGGAGCAATCAAACATACGTTATTCCAGCCCAACCCAAGGCTGTAATCCCGTACGTAGAAGCCTCTGGTCTGCGAAACCATTGCTTTGATCTCGTGTATGGACAAGTTCTCCTTTGCGACCGGCACATAGGTTGGTGCATGGGTCAACAGGGATGCGTCTAAAGGGTGTTCTGACGCAACAGAAGTAACTGGCACCGAACCCACCGAGGAAACCTCCGGCGAGACAAAGTTTGGACGTCTAGACGAAACGGCAATTTGGAAGTCAAAAGTTCGAGCCACGCCGACGATGACAACCACAGTAAAAATGACCAAGACGATGAAGATATTGCCCGGTCTTCTCGCAAGGGTAAATTTGGGGGGTCGAGAGCTGGGATCCCGTGAAGGCAACAACGAAACATGGCGAAAACCGGTTGTTGGCCACATAGCGCCGCGGTGCAGGAGGCGTATTCAGAGGAGAGACTGTCCGCCAGGGACGACAGGATTGAAGGGAGATTGTGAGGGGTGCGAGAGCACAGAGGTGTAGTCCTAGTAAGAGTGATGCGTTGTTGTCGTGGTTGTCGTCCAGAATAATAAACCAAAGTTGATTATATGTCCGGGTTTTGGAATTCCCGCCTACGCCCACGGATAGGTGCTTCCATGGTTATTGAGCGGCGAGCTCGAATTCTGGTTGCTAGAACCTCAGCTGGAGATTGAGG
>JBBPMA010000002.1:24094-39721 GCA_038090075.1 Xanthoconium purpureum
GCGGGTCACATAAAATTTAGGTCATCTTGATAACCTGCGACCCGTCAGCAACGCCAGCAAGGCTCTTGGCGTATACAAGCCCGTCTGCCTTTCGGCGAAGCAGCTCGTCCCACCAACCAAATAGGAAGTCGCGGGCGATGAGCTTGAACCAGGGCGTGAAAGAGTTGGCTATATTAAAGTAGTCGGTAATCATTCTTCTCGGCAGCTGAACGGTCAACGCACAGGTATTGTCAAACATGCTTTGCAGTTCTGCCTTGTCCACCCATTTGTAGTCACGGATCTCGTTCTTGTTCGGTGCCACGGTAACATCAGCTGTTAAGAACAAGATATAATCGACTGTGTGAAGATACCGTCAATAAGGTTCGGTCATGATGCAGAAAGGTTTCCCCACCTTCGTGTTCGCCCCACATTCCATTGGATGGGGCGAGGTAATGTATTCGGGTAAGGTATTGGAACTGATCCACAGGGGTCTGACTGCGAGGGATCCCGAGTTCATGCTCTAGTTTCCTTGATGCAGCAATGCGAACGCCAAGCTGATACCTTTCTATCTTTTCCTCCTTGAAACCATCGAGGGGGTGCGAACAGCAGGTATTCGTCCACATATCAGGGAACGTGATCTTCTCACTTGCACGCTGTTGAAGGAGGAGTTTTCCGTCTGACGGGCGGAAGATGAACGCAGAGAAGGCGCGGTGGAGCAAGCCTTTGTTGATATTTTCCATCAAGTGACCTGGAGTGAGATTGTCACGATGCGACCAGTAACGAAATGCATGGGCTCGCGTACATGTCTTCTTGTCGGCAGCACCGATGGCGTTATCTTCTTCGTCAACGAGGATACATCGCTCGTCCATCAAACGTGATTGTTCAGGGTCATAGTTTGTCAAATCGATGCTAGAGAGTGCAGCCTGAGCAGCAAGGACAGCAGGGGAACTCATTGGCATGATATCGGACCAAGATCGGAGCTGCCAAGACCGGTGGGTTTGTTATTCGGTTGTCACGAAACAGGTGGGAATTGTCGGCGAAGAAACGGCCACAACTACTGCGTCGGACAATTCACATTGTTCACATAAGTTTCGGACCTGAGACCGTTGACACGACAAAACTAGTACGCCGATCTGCTCAACATCTCTTATATAATGTGGATGTCAATCCGTCCATACGGTTCCTCCTGGTTCACCCGCAGGAGGTTCTTCGTCGCAAGAACTTGGGGGAATGCCGATTCAGTGAACCGTGTACCATGCAACAAAACATGCACTCACCGAGACAATGGTACAGCGCAGCAGCCGCGACACGCGCAGTGCTAGTCGCCTTTGGGACGACATCGTCGAATACAAGATACTGGGTGCTTGGGAGCGACCTATACTGCATTTTTGCGTACCTAAGACACATGTCAGAATACACAATTACGCAGCGCTAATAACGGACTCCAGAAAGTTGTGAGAGTTCTTCTCGAGGGCTACACGATTCGCTTCTGACTGCCGCGACTCAGGAGCATAGTTCTCTCCAGGGACTGTAGGCAAGCTTTGGGTCAGCGCGAACGATATTACGCAGTTCGTGGTGTACCATCAAATATGAAATCATCATCGCTCTGAATTGTGGGTAGAATTACTGCTGGTGACCCAACACCAAGATTCGGGAGGCTGGGTAAAGAGCTGCCCCTTCGGCTCGCAGAACTTCCTCGAAGCCTGGCATCCGCATGCTCAACGCTGATCCGATCGTTGGTAGGTAACTGTATTCCCCCTTCGCGGCCAGAAGCAGAGGAACTGCTTCCTGCCATGTCCCAGGGAAATAGAGCACTGCGTTGTGAATGGAAGGTGTCCGACACTGCATCAACGCCTAAATTGTCCTCGAAAGCGGGCGGTGGGTGAGATGTACGACGCGCTTGGCCAGGTTCCTGACAAGAAGTCAAAGCGCATCACCAAAAACGCAAATATGGGAGCAACCTCTGAAGAGCGCAGATGTTTTGCATTCGGAGTATAATCATTGGCATCCCCCCAATTCACTGTAAGGACACAAAATTAGAATATGAATGAAGGTTCTGAATATGACAGACCGTTGAAGTCGACCATACCCATATCACCGCCGTCCATAGGTGCAACAGCTTCTTGATCAACATGCCAGTTGTCAGTGGTCAACACAGGTATATCCTCCACATCTCCCTTGTATGCTTTGGTGCGGGATACTTTCCGGCGCTTCTGGCGGGGAAAGCCATCTTTTGGGTAATTAGAACACATGCATTTACCAACTATGAAACGCGTTACCCAGATGCTCTGGCTCCACAGAGAGACAGGAACGGGACTCGACGTGCGCCTTGAAGTGTTCAACCCAAAAGTCGACCAGTTCTTTGGCATGTACTAGTGGAGCTCAGCTTCACTTTTTTTGCCACAATCTTGACAGCTTACCGCTATCAGGAGCGTCCCATACTAGGCTATGAATAAGATCGTCTTGCTTTTTTTCGAATCTCTTGAACTCTAGTTCCCATCGGATAGTGTTTTGTTTGTCCAGATAATACATGCGAATGGCCTCCAGACGCACGAAGTTTGTAGCGCAAACAAGGCGAGTTGTTGACACTCACCTCGAGTTCCTCATCTGTGAGCTCTGTCCTGGTGTCCAGCAAGGGTCTCGCTCGTTTGGCTCTCTTTGACGTGACTCCGTTGTTTTCCGGCTGGATTGACCCTTCGTGCGCATGTTGAACAACAAGCTCGACAGGCGGGGAACGTGAGGAGGCGTGCGCAGCTGCCTGAAAATCGATCGACTTTGTCGTGCCAGCGAGGGAAGGTGAAGCGGATGTAGCTCCGATCTCGGGTGCGTTGCTATGGATTGGTACTGTATGTGGTTGGGGATTCTGTGCAACCTGAATGAACTCATCAAGTTCTGCGGTCCCATCGTCGCCGATGTCGAAATTCATATCAAATGGTTCGTGAGCCTGTATAAGATCCCTTGCTGTCGTCAGCCCGGGCCACAAGTCACGAAGAAAGAGTTACTCTGCGAGGTTATCCTCGATCAGGTTAGCCCCCCATCCTTCTCCTAGCTCTCTCACAAGATCGTCCCCGATGCCCTCCTCGATATCCAGCCCGTCAAATGTGTCGTCAAACCCGAAACCTCCAGTCTGAGCAGACGAAAGTTTGGTCGTCCTGCTTCCGAAAGACTCATCAAACGAATTCGCGAGTACAAAATCATGATTTTCTGGAAGAGTATACGCGGGTGCACGGAGAAATTCCGCATTAGGAGGTAGAGTAGATGACGCTGTAACCTTTCCTTTTGTTTTCATTGCCGTAGGGTGATAGTCGCTACCCGAGTCATCTTCGACATCTTTATTGCCTGTTATTACGAACGTCAAAACAAACAAACAATGTAGTTGACTTGCACGACGCACTTCCGTGGTTGAAGTACTCATCCCAGTTCTGAAGAAGTGGTCAGAAGTTTTGCGCACCAAATCCCGGAAATCACCTACCGTAACTATGGCATCGAATTCTATTGAGAATACAGCCCTCGGATCGGTTCGCAGAGTCACCGCAGACGATCTAAGGATTGATGTAGCAAACTATTTTATGCAAGAACCGAGACTCACTTTACACTCGGTTGCGCCATTTGGAGTTGACCTTCTAAAGCTGTCATTGATCGAAACTCTTGTTCGACTCGCTTGAGAGAGTTGAAGCAAGTTGTCACATCTGACATGAAAATTTCTTGTTTCACTGACGAAACGTTAAGGTGGTTCTGTTTGGATAGAATAACCTACCTCTGTAGACACTGAAAATAGCAGTGTAAGACGTTGTGGAGGAGTTGACAGAGACAGCTACGAACCGAGCCGCACCAACCAATAAATTAGAGGAGAGACGGAGGGCGAGGGGTTCGGCTGGCGTGGCGATAAGTTGACATAGCTGCGAGATGTCAGCAGTCATCACAGAGCGCTTTGGTAGCTTCTTGAACGCAGATTTAGACCCAAGAGTAGCAGCAAGCCTGCGCATATAGCCATCAGTTGCCCTCGAGCTCGGTGAGAGTGGCCAGTTAACTACCACAGAAGGCCGAAACCGCTGTCTCTCTTTGACAGCAGGTCTGGCGAGAAGAACATAGCGGCCCCCGAGTGCTAGGAAGAAATCAGTGGTCAGGAAGCAAGTTACTGAGATGCACGGGAGGGGGAGGGAACGGAATGAGCAGCTTCTCGGGGCAGGTAGCCTTTATGCGGCCTAAATTAGAAAGTGAATTTGGATGGAAGCACCGCGAAGCCACGATAGACCATCAGCTTAATTAGAAGCACAAATAACACAAACGTCGATCCACCAGACACTCATGTCATACCGTTATCCAACGTCTTCCATCAGATCCGACCAGTCTGGCAAATAGCTCATCACGGTTCCCCACCCAATGGAACTTTTCCTCCCTTTCCACCAACTCTTCTGAAGCCCATGTGATCGAGATGCCTGTCATAAATCCAGATTTCCGCACGCCACGCAATTGGTCGCGCGGCATGACGAGCTTTGCGTGAGTTGCAGTGAGGGGTGTAAAAAACAAGGTGGAAGATGTCAATGTGATCAATCCTGGGCAAGAGGCGTAATGTGCCAAGAATGCTAATGTAGAACGTTTAGCCCAAAGTATAAAACAGTGAGTAAACAGCATACTGTGCCCGTCTTCGGCTCCTAAGTGGACGCTGGGGGCGGTCTCCCCGGAGATTGGGTCCCGTGAGGTCTACAAGGTTGAGTCAGCTTTGATACGCGGATCTTCGTAGGCTACGAACACGTGTCGAAAATAATTGCCTGCCTTCCTCTAGCAATGCCTTGCTGCGGCCGACTCGTTCACTCCACTTCTTCCAATTTATGCCGTCATACTTGGATGGGTGGTCCTCATGGGTGCTGTCATGTAACGTGGGTATGAGGTTATCAGTGCTTGCAGAGGCATTGGATGTACGACGGGATTGGTTTCTAAACGAAGCAACGCCAATATCTTGCCCTGCAGCAATACGTTTAGCAATCAGCTCCATGGCGTATTCAGCGTCAGTCGGTGCATCTCTAAACAGAAGTCGCGCTAGTCTGAAAAGCCGAAATGAATGCAGCGATGCGTTGGAAATAATTGCACTTGCCGTGTTCTGTCTCCTCGCCGAACAGCCGCGATGACAGGGGTAACGTGCCAAAATAGGATGCCTCCAACCAAGTAAACCAGTTTAGCAACATACCGCGCCGGGAGGACAAGCGAGCCAAAACCAACGACAGTGAGAAACTTCCCGGGTAATTAATGAGGCAGACAGTTGCAGTTTACTGGTACTTACAAACAAATAACGGCAAGACGCATCTGGGCGACGCCAGGTAAAGATACTAGCAAATCATTTCAGGTTGAGCATGGGTTTCGCAGTCAGCAGACATTACTTTTTAACCTTCTCGTGAAGATCAGCAAGCTCATTCAGAACATGCAGCATATCACGTTCGAAGGCTTCTTCGTCGTCTTCGACTGTGCAAATGGATGTAACTATCGGCCCATTGGGGTCCATTTAGATCTTACTCGTGTCCTTTGGCACAGGTTTAGCTTTACTCTCCCACTCCGACTTGTATAGCTTGAGAAGACGCCACAATTCGATGGGCCCAAGTGTCGAAACGGACAGGCGCTGTTGAATTGCCTCCCCAAACTTGAGTGCTTGTGCAGTCTCATGGCGTCGTTCTTGTAGTTCTTTGAGGGCAGGATAGGCCGATAAACGATGTCGGAGAAGACCAAACACTATCCGGAACACGAGAGCAGGAAGCAACAGGTCATGAAACCACAGAAACCAGAATATCTTGAGATGCATGAGAAGTGGAGCAGGACAGCCCTCACATCAAAACTCACTATACAGTGTCTCAAACTACGCTGGTAATCCTTCCACAAAGCCAGCTGTCCTAGATTCGATATGAACACTTTATAAGGTGGAACGAGTGCTAGATAGAGTCTTTGGACGGTTAAACTCAAACGTTTGAGGGTAAACGTGGGTGTGTCCCCTGCAGCCGGCGGTATATGTGGTAAAAGGTAGTCCTATCAAACTCAGAGGAAGAAAAACATCCAGTTCTGAAGCGACTCACATACGCAATGTGTTCTGCCAATGAATGATCAGCAGGGCAAGGAGTCGAAGGGCTCCCTGTCGTTGTATCGGTCATGTTGGATTCCGCAGGTCTTGTGCTGGCCACACCGGTGGAGAGTCTAACTTCAGTGACATACTGCCACGAAGGCTTTGTGCCAGAAGGGTCTCCATTTCGAAGTGGAACGTACTGTTGAGAATAGAGACAAGAATCGTTCGATCTCGTCTTCATCATACAGACGTCGTAGTTGAGCTTCAGACAAAGCCTGAACGTCGTCTCCACGAGGTAGAAATGTGTGTTCGGACATGAGTTACTTTGAAGCCCCGAGTCCAAGTTCCTGCCATAAGTATTCGTGGCAGTGTAGTTGTATTATTTGATCATGTGACTGACGCGTCTTGTTTTGTGTGCTCCTATTTGTCTCGCCTGTCTAACCTTTCAGCGCTTCAGCGACCACCGCGGGTCGTCAACACGCCGCAACCATGGCGAATACGAACGCGGAGGAAAATGGTATCTACGCCTGGATGGCCTCTGTGCGAGCGTCCATGGCCAATGATCCTTGTCGTCAGCTATTCGAAGATCAGGTTCAAACCCACGCGTTCATCTTTCTCGATGATTATCTGGAGCATATTCTCGCTGGTCCAAAGCAAGGGTAAAGTTCTTCTCCATTTTCTGGGAACCATGACTCAGCTCACAATTCGATAGCCCGATAATCGAACTTGTGAAGACTCCAGGTCGCAGAAAGAACATGCCTCGTAGGACCAGAGCAGCTACTGCGGCAGCCACAAAAGTGAAGAATACCGCATTGTTGTCACTAGATGTATGTTTGCTTCCATTCATTTGGATATCATCTCATTACATACTTAGTGCGACAACACTGCGAAAGATACCGTCCCCGTCAATAGCTTTCACAAAGCTTTGCTGCAGGCGAAGGAGAGATCCACTCAAGATGCAGTAGATATATCGAAGTCTCCAACTGACTCATTTTCAACTTCAAATGACTCAGGGAAGACCCATAAGCAACCCAAGTGTTTTCCGGTTGCCGACATTCCTCAAATCACTGTTTCGATGGAGTCAGGGTTACAGGGTGGAGCGATGCCTCTTCAGCAATATTCGGGAAATCCGCCAAGTGAATCCTCAGCACCTTTCCCAGCTTTGCAACCTGGTACCCAATTATCTGTAATCGCGGAAGGGGACGAGTCACTCGAACGAAGCCACGCCAACATCCTTCCTTTGTCTACTATCGCTTCCAATCCAGGGGAATTACTAGACGCCGTGCCTCAGCTTCTCTGTGAGGCGGAGGAGTACCCGGCCAATTCCAGAACGATATCAATCGATTACAAGTCCCAGACAGACCCTCCACCGGATGGGCGACATCCCGTCTCCTCGCCTATCAACTCCCATCATTCCATCCAGCTCAATTCTCCCCACGAAGTGCTATCTTCAAAAGCTGGTACAGGTAACCATACAGAGCCGTTACCCTCTCAGGTGACCATCGACTCGCCAAGAAGTCGTGAAAGGAATGCGTTCACAGCCCCTCTGCCAGTTGTTCCTGTTTCGAACCCAATTCCGATCCCACATACGATCTTCGTTCCACTAAACGATTCATCACCGAAAGCGTTGGCTCACAAAAATGGTACCGCTGGATTCCCGATGCTCCCTGCACCATCCCCTTTGCGTAAATCCATGCGTGTTACGCAAGAGGCGCTGACCAGTGCTGCAATTCCCACCTCCGTGCCTGCTCTGGTGCCACTTGGAAAGAGGACTTCCTGGCTGATGAAAGCACGGGAGGCTAAGGCGATGGAAGGAACAAACACACTCCCGAGCACTTCTGCGACCGTTACCTCTGGAACTTTGACTCGAGCACCGACTGCAGTTAAGCGGAAGAGCGGGGAGATGCTCGGTGCACTCCCAGCAGGGACCGACTGCGATAAGGAGCAGCGCAAGTCAAAGGTTGCCAAGTCCACTGAAGGCACCCTTACCTCGCTGATCTCTATGGAGACCAGTCAACATGACTTTCCTTTTGTACCAAACGAACCAGCGGCTTTGCCTTGCGTTGTCGCGACCGTGCCAGTGGACGACTTGGAATCCCATGCAATGGATGTTGACGAACAGATCACTCATCTGGATTCTGCGGAGGAGGGGTTCATTGATTTGTTCAAGCGTACCGTTGAAGGACTTGGAGCACGCGCTGGTAAAAGCATGGGCAAGTCACTTGGTGGTGCGGCGGCGGTGGCCGCACTCGCTGAAGCACGGGCAGCTGCTGAAGCGAAGGTAGCTGAGCGGAACAAGGTCAACGGCGACTCTAGCGATTCTGAGGTGCTTCGCAATAGTGGCCTGCCCGACCAGGAACCCCCCGAGACTCGAATACATCCAGATAATCGATTTCCATATGTTCCCGCTCCTCAGGCTGAAGGGGACAAGCGTGAACTTAGTCTCTCGGATCTGGTTCCAGGCACCGTACAGAAGAATGAACCTGAACTTTCAATGAAGACAGAACGAGCACTGGATGTGGGTGTTCGAGTCAATAGTTGCGACGAGAGTGTCTCTACTACTCCACCTGATTCGCCCCCGCTGAGGGGCAATTTAGGATTCGTCAAGCCTACAGGTCCAGTTTTCAACAAACCACCACCGCCACCCGTGTTCATGCCTCCGGCTTCAAAACAACCTTCCATCGCTCCCGGAATCCCCAACTTCCCGCCCAGCCAATTTACGTTACCGGTACCCACGGGTATTCCCGCTGTACAGGCCCAACAATCCATTACCTCCAAAACTATCGTGGAAAATGGTGATGGAGTCCCTACGCGGGTCCCTTCCGTGCAAAACATTTTCGATTCGGAACCGCGAACCGCGCAGTATGTCCCTGCCATCGACGACGACGACGACGACGACGATAGTTGGCCACTTGAGGAAAAACTTGCCGCCGCCGAGTCAGGATGGAGGCCATTTGACTTCAGCAACGTAGATAAGGAGGACACATGGAGTTCGCTTCCAACTGAAAGTCAAGGACCAACCAGGAGTCTTACAGCAGAGAAGAATGATGACGCGGTGACTTCGCTCAAGGACATGACTTCTGAAGTTGAAACAAACCGTAAAGTAGAACGAGAGCAAGAAACTATTGAGGTCTCGGATGCTGAGCGCTCCATCTCGGAGGCTAGCGAACTCGAAGAGGTTGCTGAGATTGGCATGACTGGTCTCCGTCGTGGAGAGGTGTGTGACTTTGAATCTTTTCCGACTGCCTTCATTACCAATGATCGAACAGCCAACCGCTCGAAACACAAGTCAAGCTTCAATGGCTTCTACCGCCTCTTCATCCCAGTCTCAGGTTGGCTTCTTCAATCAAGCCACCAAACTTGTCAGCAGCATGCTTGGCGGGGGCAAGAAGGCTAAACCAGAGCTGAAAAGCTTGCAATTAGCTGCGGCTGCGGCCAAGAAGGTCGGTTCAAATGACTTTCATATTTAGCTTATCCTCATCACCTCCTGCAGCAACAAGAGGAAGCAGACAAGAAGATGCAACGCCTGAAGGACATGGAGGCTAGGCGCCAGGTAGTCATCGCAAAGAAAGCGGAGGAGGAAAGGACTCGGCTTCTCGAGGAAGAAAAGAAGAACAAAGAGGAGTCAGAGAAGCGGAAACGTGAAAGAGAAGAAAATACAGACCGGCGACCACTAAAGCTGCCTGTCTCCACTAAAAAGGTCGAGGATGACGCCGCTAAGAAACGAAAGCTCGCACCAGAGACAGAGAAGAAATCGGAGAGCAAGAAACCCCCTTCAAAAGATAAGAAGGATCTTGCACCCCCTACAAAGTCGGTTGTTACACCCGCCACAAAGCTCGTTGCTCAAAAGGGTGCGAAGGCCGCCACCACAGCGCTCGCATCGTCCACTGCGTATAACGCCACTCAGAACGTTCCGCCAGCCCCGCCAGCCAAGTTGCCCATTCCGGAGGCGAAGCCCTTCAAGGTAGTCCCTTCGTCTATGAAGGGTAAGGCGAAGGCGAAACCTCAAGAGGACGATATGAGTGACAAGCTTCCTTCCTCCATGGTCCAGTCCCAGATGGCTGCCCGGGCCAGAGCGCAGATGCAAGCCGCCAAGCTACCGACACCCGAAGTTTTAAGCGAGTCGATCGAGCTTCCAGAGATTAACAGTGAATACTCTGACTCGGAGGATGAGGATCGGGTACGGACGTTTGATCCACCGGACTGGGCACAGTCCCCGGAGCTCCGCCAGGCGCTCCAGAAGCAAAGCAAAGTCAACCCTGATGATATCTTTGGGGGGATCCAACCGTTGCGAATGGAAGAGGTGTTCCGAACTAGGCAAAGTCGGTTCAGAGCGCGGACGAGTTCCGCGAATTGGACCGGGTCAGACAGGTTGACTGTTGAAGAGATTCGCGAGTATGACCGACGAATGGGCTTCCAGCAGACACGCGCATCTTGAAAGACATGGGTACATTGTAGATGTAATGTCGTATCTCGCCTAACTTATATCTAGTATTGTACTTGCGAAGAGTGACCAATCACGTGACTAAATTTGTTTGGTTGGGCTTGGCAGGTGGACCAACGCCGGGCATACGTGAACAATTCTATCATAGGTCTATCATCTCAAACTCTTGCTGTCCACAAAACGATCGCCGTAAATTCTGGCCTATCTTGACTCTCCTTCTTTTGGCCTCAACTTTCGTCGGTCATGACCTCCTCCTCCTCCTCGTCCCCGGAAATACAGCCTGCGCCAACTGCAGATGCCCAGGAACGTTTCACTTACAAACATGCCTCGCATGACGAAGTCCTCGAGGATCTATCAAGGTTTCGTTTTTCTATCTTTTCCGCCTCGCCTCTCACCCTGCCTTAGCCGGTTTCTTCTGAATCTTCCCGACGAAGAGCTTTCATCACTAGAGCGGATATGTTTCCAGGTGGAGCAAGCGTAAGCCGCTGCTTGGCAGCCTTTTACTCATTTTCGTAGACTTATTCAAATCTATAGTCATTGGTTTTACGAGGACTTCGTTCGAGAACAAAATCCAAAGTTCCCATCTTTACCGCTCAAGAAGTTCTCCGAGATGTTATTCCACGCCTGCCCTTTATTGCACCAATGGAGTCACGATCATGAACAAGCATTCAATACCTTCATGCAGTATAAAACTAGAGTCCCTGTTTGCGGTGCAATAATGTTGAACGAGACATGGGAGAAGGTTTGTTGCACTCGTACTTATTCCGATATCTTAACATCGCGTCCTGTTCCAGTGCATTCTTGTGAAGGGATGGAAATCTTCATCGGGATGGGGCTTTCCCAAGGGTAAGATAAATGAGCATGAACCCCCTCATGAATGCGCCATTCGCGAGGTAAGGCAACGTTTACCGTAATAATGCATTGATCTTAGTATTTTTTCACAGGTATTGGAGGAGACGGGCTACAACTTGGCAGGACAGCTGAACCCTGCAGACGTAATAGAGATGTCCATAAAGGAGCAACTTATCTCTCTGTTCATTGTTCCCGGAATCCCAGAGGACTTTCCATTCAAAACTCGCACTCGAAAGGAGATCAGCGTACGTGTCGGCGGTTCTATCAAGAAACTATCGTTTAATCAAATTCATCAGCGAATTGAATGGTTCAAACTAACGGACCTACCCACGTGGAAGCGAAATAGGGCTGCTCCCGGCAAATTCTATTTAATCTCGCCGTTCATCGTGTATGGTTTCAGTGTTGATTGTTACGGATGCGTCTGATCACACACGACAGGGCTTTGAAGGCATTTATCACAGCAAGAAAACCTAGAACTTCTGAATCAAGGAATCGCAAATCTGTTTCCTACACATCTGGTGACAGGGGTGCACGAGAATCAAGTTCGTCTTCTGCTGACACTGGTGAACCACAAACACCTTCGCCCCAATACAGCGAGGCCATTCCGCTCAGTGATAACCGCTTGATTTCAAGACACGAGTCAGATGAGAAGGGTATCCTTGCCGAACCTCTGGATCCACATTTTGCCCGGCTTTTGAACTCGCTCTCCATCTCAGCTTCCAAGAAAGTCGATCCGCAGCTGCTGCGTGTTGGCGACAGCGCTAGTTTATTGCCCCAAACCATCTCGCCATCTAATCGTTTGCAGACTCCGGACTGGTCCTCCCGTATCCCCACCTTCAACGAGATGCTGGTCGATTCTCCAAGCCTTGCCAAGGCTAAACATATCCCGACTCAGGGTTCCGACGATCGCAAAAAACATCCAGACTTCATGCCCCCCAGTGATTTCCAGGCACCATCGCGAGTGGATAGTAGCTCTACGTCACCAGTCGTCGTTGCAAACGCCGTTGCTGCGTCATCTCCAGCCACAGCACGGAAGCCATTTATGTCTTCTCGTCGCAGCTCCAGCATCGCCGATATCTCCCCATACCTTTCCCGACCTGCTGAGGTGCCCACATCGGGGAAGAGGCTGAAACAATTGGCACTTCTCGAGTCTCTGGCCGACGAATCGTCCAAAATGACGCCTACGCTCATTAGTCGGGAGTTACCGGTTCACGGTCCGGATTGCCGTCCTTTTGGTCATTCTGGTCCCTCTGCCTCCGGGCCTCCACTGACGTCTTACACTCCTCAAATCAGCCTTGGCACTTCGTTGGGGTCGGGCATGCCGGTGCCTTCTAGGAGCCCAGTTCGAAGCGCGAAGTTTCCTCCATCATACACTTTCCATGAACATTCTACTCTAGGGGACCCGTTCCAAGTTAGACCTCGCTCTAGCCAGCCCAGCCACTCTGCTCACCTGGGTGGTGTGCCCACGCGTGGTGCGAGGAATCAGAAGCAGGCACCGCTTCTCTTTGGCGGCCCACTCGTTCTGCCTCTGACAACTATTCCGGGGAGACTTTCATCCACGTCGACATTTGCTCCAAGCTATTCGGCTGCCCCGTTGCATTCGTCAGCTCAACCAAACGCTACCCACTCTAATTATCCCCACGCTCGCGTCTCGGAGCAAATTGTACCAAACGCATCTCTCCAATCATTCTGTGCTCCTCTTGATCCATATGCAGTACCTGCAGCACAGTCTATTCAATCTCGACCGTCCCTCCCGTCAAGTAGCGTCCAGTTGCTTTCCATACTCAATGGTGATCGTGCCACTGGGCCACCTGCTTCCCGTACAGGATCCCCCTCCACCAGCATTTCAGTTCACGCCACGTAGAGCCAGCACCAATGCATTCATTTGCATTAATCCTGCTCATCCGCTCCGGCTGCCTACCTGTTCTGGCACCCACCGGCGCCATCTCGTTGGTTTCTGTATCTTTTTTTTTCTTTCCTCGGCACCGCCTTTCGAACGCCTTAAACTATGCTCTGGTTGGTTTTTTCATGGGTCGACTGAGTATTCGAACTTTGCCAGTCTCATCATTGTTTCAGTATCATAATCTTATTCTGCTTTTCTTGCCTGTCGTTCGTTGCAATTTCTACTCAACATCCGAACCTACAGTACCAGTGTTACGTTCTGTCCAAGCCGTCGCAATACCCACCGTGTAGTTTTGTAGCCTTCTTAACGCTATCTCATCGACGCGAGTCGCGCGCTCGCCTTCCATTCTGGGATGACCTGGCTGCGTGAAGTTTAGCAGTGAACACAGCCACACGTCGTGACTGCCCGGTTTTTTTCATTTCCATATGGACTTGCACCTTGCGTCCTCATTCTTGCTGTATTGGCTGACAAGATGCTGAATGGCAGCGGCGTCAAGATTTTCACCGGTATGTTAGATCTGTCTACGGACGCAGAGGTTGTAATAGCGCATGATGAACAGGTACCAGCCATCCAGAGCTGGCAGAGATCATCGCCCGGCGGTATGAACCAGAACACAGGCGGTCTGCACATCCTGAATGAATTCCAGCCTCGGTCTATCCCTTTCAAAAGCAGAAGTGACCAAGAGCGGAATCGGGGAAACCAATGTCCGGATCGCTGAAAGCGTGCGGGAGTTGGACGTGTACATCATCAACACCGGGTGCGGGGCGGTGAATACTGCGCTAATGGAACTCTGCATTATGATACATGCTTGCAAGATAGCAAGTGCAAGAAGGATTACTGCGGTATTGCCATTGTTTCCTTATGCTAGACAGGACAAAAAAGACAAGAGTCGGGCGCCGATTTCGGCGAAACTCGTTGCCAACATGATACAAAAGTCGGGCTGCGACCACGTCATCGTAAGCAAGATTCCTGTGGTTTCGCTGAATAAGAGATGACGATGTTGACGCTAGACTATGGACTTGCACGCATCACAAATCCAGGGTTTCTTTGATGTGCCAGTGGACAAGTGAGTGGAACTCGTGGGCTATTTATCGGAAGCTGACCATGCGCTTGGACCATTGCATATACGGCAGCGTGAGTGTGTGATATATAATCGTGTGAACGGCTGATTTACTGGTGGCATAGCTTTATGCAGAGCCTTCGTCGATCCTGTATATTCGGACCCACTTTGATCTGAGTGAGGTTGTGATTGTGTCGCCGGATGCGGGGGGTGCGAAGAGGTGAGGGCGGGGCGATGTGTAGGGAGCGCGGGCTGATAGCTAGTGCGACAGGGCGACGTCTATCGCTGACCGACTTGGGGTGGACTTTGCGCTATTCCACAAGGAGCGGAAGAAAGCCAACTCGGTCTCGCGGATGGTGCTGGTGGGACATGTGAAGGACAAGGTAGCAATTCTGGTAGACGACATGGCGGACACGTGTGGTACGCTATGCTTGGCGGCACGACACCTGGCGGAGGGGGGTGCGTCGAAGGTGTACGCGATCGTGACGCACGGGATCCTGAGCGGGGACGCGCTGGAGAACTTGACGAAGAGTGCGCTGGAGAAGCTGATAGTGACGAATACGCTTCCGCAGAGGGAGAACCAGGCGCGGTGTAGCAAGATTGAGGTGATCGATATTGGGCCTGTGCTCGGGGAGGTGATTAGACGGATCCATTACGGGGAGAGCGTGTCCAAGCTGTTCCATGAAGTGCCGTACTAGCCTCGACCGCTTAGTAATGATGTATTGGTTCCATCACATCGCTCGTCTGCAAGGTTAAACCTTCTCGATGTTTTCATAGCCCTCCCCGCTTCTCAAGGCAATGCTCTGTGTATCATGTCGAACAATGCACTACAGAGCACGGCCAGCACAAAGAACGCTCCAAAGGACACCGTCACCGTACTCGGCATACCCGCCGTATCCATCCTCAACGGAAAACTACAAGTCGGCGATGCTCGCTCCAGTATGTTCCAAACTCTTTCACGCCCTCTCCTCCAACCCCTTGTCCAGGCTCACATCGCTCCTACACCCCCATCAAAACCCTCGGTGATGGTTCCTTTGGCACCGTCCTACTCTGCGATTGGCACGGCACCCTTCCCCCCAATACTCCCCTCTCCCCCATGCAGTGTGGCGGCGGCGCCCGTCCAGAGTGGGCCGGAAAACGTCTAGTCGCCGTAAAAAGGATGAAAAAGAAGTGGGAGGGCGGTTGGGACGAGTGCAAGAGGCTCAAGGAGCTCGAGGTTCATTTTCTCTCCCACTGCCCCACCCCCCGCTCACCCTTCCCCTTTAGTCTCTCCGCGCAATCCCGTTCCACCCATGCATAATACCCCTCTACGACTTCTTTCTCCTCCCAGATACCAAGGA
>JBBPMA010000002.1:39821-69538 GCA_038090075.1 Xanthoconium purpureum
TTTGTTTTCGAGAGTATGGAGGGCAATCTATATCACCTCATCAAAGCCAGAAAAGGCCGTCCCCTTGCAGGTGGCCTCGTGGCCTCGATTTTCCGACAAATCGTCTCCGGCCTCCACCATATACATGCTTCTGGTTATTTTCATAGGGACATGAAACCAGAAAACGTTCTCGTCACCACAACCGGTCTCTTCGAATACCGCTCCTTATCCCCAATCGCACCACCAACCGCACCCACAGAGAAGGACGTCGTAGCCATCATCAAACTGGCCGATTTTGGTCTTGCACGAGAGACTGCAAGCCCTCCCCCTTACACCGAGTACGTTTCCACCAGGTGGTACCGTGCCCCAGAAGTCTTGCTCCTCAGCAGAGACTATTCTAACCCCGTCGACATGTGGGCGCTCGGCACAATCATGGCAGAACTAACCAATCTTCGCCCGCTCTTCCCGGGCTCCGGCCAAATCGACCAGATACATAGAATTTGCGAGGTCCTTGGCGATCCAGCCGATTACGGCTCGGACGCCAGGGGTCGTTCTATTGGAGGCGGCAAGTGGAGCAAAGGCCTCAAGATGGCAAAGCAGTTCAACTTTGCCTTTCCCAAGGTAATGCGTTTTTCGAAAAATTGTTCCGGCCGTGTACCCATCATTCGTCTTCAGTGCCAACCGAAAGACATATTCTCTTATTTCGACCGCAGCGTCCCTCGGAAGCTCATCGAGTGCATATCAGACCTACTCAAACACGATCCAGATGCGCGGCTTACCAGCCGGCAATGCCTGGAGCATCCATACCTCATCGAAGCATTACCCCAGAACATGCCTCCAATGCCTCCTGCCTTGTATGTGCAAACTTTACCCACAACTCCATCAAAGTTGCATACGAATGGCGCACCGTTTATCACACCTTCTGCATCCCCCCGCAGCGTACCTCCTTCGCATTCCCACAACTCTTTGCCCAGATCCCCATACCATTCCCTTTTGAATCTCCATCCATCTCACATTCCAGACGCCGCTTCCTCCCATCGTACCGCATTTGTCCCCTCTATTATTACTCCCACCACATACACACCCTCTTCTCACAAGACAACAGAATATATCAACGACAATCGTATAATCACCCATCCTCCGCTTTCGTCGGAGATCGTCGAGGAAGTTCGTACAAATGGATCTTCTGCTTGGCCTTCGAATCACGCTCGGTCGGATTCGGACCAGATGGATGTGTCCTCTCCGTTGGTTGAAATCCCAGAAGACCATCCTATGGATGTACAGACGTCCTCGGTTCCACCCCCAATGACTGGACCTATCCCTGCACAAGACACTCCCCACACGTCGGTCAGCAGGCTCAGCAGATTTGGACCCCTTGGGTTTGTCAAGAAGAACTCAAGATGGGGTCTCGGCGTGTTTGGTCATGGAGAAAAACCACATCAACAATCCTTACCCCCCGTGGACGAGGTTCCAGGATCGAGTTCAACCCCTTCCCTCAAGCGTACGCAGTCGACCAACTCTGATAGTCTTTCCGCCACGGACGTTCCACCGGCCAACGCTCGTAAGGATGCGAAAGCTCTCAAAAGGGAGGCCGAACGGTTACAGCTCGAGGCGGAGAAGCAGCGTCGCGCACTTGCTGAGCGGTCACACAGGGAGCAAGCCCGTGCTGTCATGCAGAAGCGTAACCAGATGCTCATGCAAAATACTGCAAGAAACGAGTTGGAGTGGAAGTGGACACATACGGCCAGCCTGCTAAGCGTCAACCAGCGCCCAAATTACGAGGATTTGGACCAGGGAAAGCTTTCAGCGTCTGGCCCGATTCGGCAAAATCAGAACAATGCCAAGGTATCCTCTCCCACGTTGAATGCGGCGTCTGGGCGATATCTCAAACCCCCAGATATGAACATGCCTTCGAATGACCGCTGGTTACCTAGAGACGAACGCTTGAACAAGGTTCGTCGTAGAGACTTCGATGACGACCATTCCATGTCATCATCGGACGTCCATAGCACAGGGAGGATGTCAGCCATGTCGTCTACAACGGTGGATAGTGATCCAGGCCCTACTCGCGTTCGGCGACCGACCGTCTATGGCATTAATCGAATGACATCTGCGTCCTCGTTGAGGACGGGCAGAACATCTTACGATGATTTCCCCACCTCCGCACGATCATCAAATTCGATATCGCTAGATCATCAATTCAACGATTTCAATATTCGTGCCTCCGTTGATACAACTTCTTCGGTCTCGGGAACATCTTCACCACCACCGATCAACCTTTTGTCGCTCTCCCCCTCATCCAGTTCATGGATGCACTCCCATAATTCCCATGAATCCGCCAGTCCTTATGTCGTCCCTCCCCTTATCCAATACCCCTCCTCTTCCCACAAATCGTGCGAGTGCAATGGTCAGCTATACGGTCATCCACCAACTGACCTGATTGATCCACACGCCGCGATAAATCCGATATTCAAAGTCGTATGTAAACCTTCCCCTTGATGGTTCTCGTCTGATGGTTGTCATCCCATTTAGACACCGCTGCCAACGTCTCCGAGCGACCACCTTTCATCTCCACACACTCTCCCTCCTTTCTCGCACCTGGAAGCCGTGGCGGAAGGGGAGTATCCTCCACTTTCTCCCATGTCGTTCCATTCACCAGAGGATGAATGATTCGTCTTCCCTCACCCTCCTTTCAAACTTTTTATTTCTCCGCAACTTTGTCAGGAACGCTCATTTTTATCTCATATACACGGGTTCATTGCTACAATCTCCGTGCTTTCCTCGCACTCCCCCACTGCATTCTATCGTCATCCTTATCGTCATCCTCGCAATCGTCCCTCAATCTACCTCTGACTTCCGGGCGAACCGTGGGCGCCGCCCTCTCCGTGACGCGTAGTATTGCCTTTTTGGCCTTAGTTCGCCCCTACTTATCATACTTACTGGCATTTTATTAGCATACTCATTTGGCCTTGTAGAGCGCTGAGTTGTACTTTTACCCATTTGCAATAAACGTACCACACAGCCAACACTAATTTCCGCTTTGTGGTAGTAGTGATGTATATCTCCTACGTAAAACCACCTGTCTAACCACAAATGCCGAACAAAGGTCATTAATGTTCGTGTCCATACGCCGCGTGCTCAAACCGGAGGCCACTGACGCTGATGTAAGGCCCACGACATATAAAAGACAAATATTTCACGACATACCAGTATCTAGAAAGTGTCCGGGATTAATATGGCGTAAGCTGAATGAACGACGGTTTCAAACACATACCCGCATGGTCGAGGACCAGGTTGATCCTTGATTCACGTCAGTAAAACAGCACACGAGAAACAAGCGAACCGGTGCGAACTAGATTAATAAAGATTTTAGGGTGACCAAGAGGACCTCCTCCTAACCAACGTGTGAGCACTTTGGCGAACCAATATCTGATTGAGGTTACTCACCACCGTCACAGACAGCCTTTCGGCCGTGAACGATTCTGATCGGTTCGTTAGCAACCAGCTCCATAGCGCTGAGAGGGTTGGGCTGGAGCTCCATGAACGTCTGTTCAAAGCGAGGGCCCGAACGAGGTTCCGGCCGAGGCTTTTGACTGGTTGACCATGTCGCTGGGTAATTGGGCGACTGCGACACGACGCTCGACTCGGAGGCGGGAGTTGGTGGGGCAGGTGTACTTGCAGCAGTGGACGATGCCCTTGCCAATGTTTTCAGCTGAGGAACTCTTGTAGCGAGCCGACGAGTGAGCATGCTGGTAGACTTATCGTTGTCTATGGCCAAGTCGGGGGCGCCGGAAAGCGTGTTGGTAAAAGTTGGCTCGAAATGGAAACTCGTCTGCAACTCCTTAGAATTGTTCATATACTACAAGTGTATCTACGACATCCTCTAATCCATTTCCTCGATTTCAATGTCGTCTCCGCCGTCCACCTCAACACCTTCCATTCCGACGTTTGCATCGTGATTCGGAATGACGACTAATCTATTCCGAGGACCATCAAATCTGACCCTGGCGGTCTCACCATCGCGAATACGATTAGAGAGCAACATAATGGACAATGGGTTCAGCACCTCGCTTTGGATCGCGCGGCTCAGTGGTCGAGCACCATAGGTTGGTGAGTAACCGACAGATACAAGGTATTGCTTCGAGTCGGTATCGACGTCCAGGACAATGTGTCGGTCCGCAAGCCTGTCCTGAACTTCCTTCAGCCGAAGGTCCACGATCTTGAGTATGTTACTCCTTGATAGCGTGCGCTGTCAACGTTCGACGGTGTTCAGTTGTCGTACGGTGAAGATAGGGTGCCACGCTCAATGCTCACATATACAACGATCTCATCGATGCGATTGACGAATTCAGGAGGGAAATGCGCTTGAATTGCTTCCATGACTAGTTGTCTCACGTGCTCGCTGATTGGACCTTCAGCCATGTCACTGAGGAAGGCGGCACCGAGGTTGGAAGTCATGATGATGACAGTGTTGCGGAAGTCAACCCGGCGGCCTTGGCCGTCTGTGAGACGACCATCATCGAGGACTTGGAGAAAGAGAGTAACAAATTCGCGAGACGCCTTTTCGATTTCGTCGATGAGGACAATGCAGTACGGTTTGCGCCGAACATATTCGGTCAATTGACCCCCCGCTTCGTGGCCGACGTATCCTGGGGGAGCTCCAATGAGACGTGCGATCGCATGCTTCTCAGAGTATTCAGATGCATCAATCCGAATCATAGCATCTGGAGAGTCAAATAATAATGTTGCAAGCTAATCAAGTCATGCGTCAACACCAATAACCCATGTAAACACACACTTACTGTTTTGCTCAACAGTGTTTTGCCAGTTCCGGAGGGGCCAGTCATCAGAAAACTAGCAATAGGTCGGTCGGCATTCGTGAGCCCGCTGCGAGACAACCTGATTGCGTTTGCTACAGCTTTGACAGCTTCGGGTTGGCCAACCACCGAGTCTGCAAGAATTTTCTCCATCTGCAGTAATTTCTCCTTCTCCGTGGACATGAGTTTGGTCACAGGAATAGATGTCCATCGACCAACAATCTCGGCGATATGTTCCGAAGTAACTGTGTCTGAACCGATATAGCCACTGGCCTCTTCTTGCTTTTTTTGAGCTTGAAGCTGCTCAAGTCGGCTCTGCAGTTCAGGGAGAGCATAGTAACGAAGATCCGAAGCGGTTTCAAGATCATGTCTACACGAGTGCATCAGGAGCCGTTGACAAACAGAGAACTCAAAGATGCTTGCCTTCTTTCAGCATCGTCAGCTTTCGCCTTGAGTTCATCAATTCTCTTGCGAACATTATTGATCTCATCGCCCCGCTCCTTTTCAGCTTCGTATGCAGCCTTGAGTGGTTGGAGCTCATCGTCGATCTCTGCCATTGCTTTACGAGCAGCAGCGAGACGATCCTTGCTCGCTTGGTCCTTCTCTCTTTCCAACGCATGGATCTCCACCTCAAGTTGTAGCCTTTGATGCTGCAGTTTATCAATGGTTTCCGGAGCTGTTTCCCGAGCCACTCGCACGCTGGTAAGGGAGTAGGAGTATTTGAAGAAGTGTAAACAAAGGTACTGGTAGAGCTCACCTAGCGCAAGCTTCATCAACAAGATCTATCGCAGCATCAGGCAACTTTCTCTGTGTCAAGTAACGATGAGCAAGGGTTGCCGCAGATATCAAAGCCCCATCGAGTATCCTGACGCCATGATGTACTTCATATTTCTCTCGTATTCCTCGTAGTATGCTGATGGTCTCTGGGACCGTGGGTTCATTGACGAGCACCTGTGCAAACCTTCGCTCAAGTGCTGCATCAGTTTCAATATACTTCTTGTATTCTGAAAGTGTCGTAGCACCGATGCAATGGAGCTTGCCCCTAGCCAGAAGAGGTTTGAAGAGGTTGGCGGCATCCATGCCACCACCTTCTGCACCTCTCCCTGCCATGATAAGATGTAATTCGTCAACGAAAAGGATGATGGGTGTTCCGTCATCAGAAGCCTTTTCGACTTCGTGAAGAACGCTTTTGACCCGCTCTTCATATTCTCCCTTGTACTTGGCTCCAGCCATGAGAGCACCCATGTCTAGAGAGAAGAGTCGTCCGATGAGGGATGCAGGAACATCTCGGTTGACGATGCGCTGGGCGAGACCTTCGGCAATGGAGGTCTTGCCGACACCAGGTTCGCCGATGAGAACAGGGTTGTTCTTCGTTCTGCGGGAGATACACAGTCAATGGGTGCCGCAATGATATGACGAAGAAACAACACCTTCTACACAAGATCCGAATGACTCTCCTTATTTCATCATCTCTCCCAATGACAGGGTCGATCTTGCCTTCTTGAGCCAGCGCAGTCAGATCAACGGCATATTTTTGCAGGGCGTCAAAGCCTTCCTCGGCACTTTTACTCTCTATGTGCTTGTCGCCTCGAACCTGTTGAATAGTACTTCTGAGAACTGCCTCAGTAAGCCCAGCTTCCTTGATGACAGATGCAATGGAAGAATCCTTTATGAGTGCAAGGAGGAGGTGATCCTGAGCGAGGTACGAATCGTGCATGGTTTTCTGTTGTTCTTGTGCCTCGTGTAAGACCTTGATAGCAGCAGAGCTGAACGTGATGTCATCAGGAGCTGGTGACTGAGACGGAACCCTGACGATGAGTTTTTGTAGACCACGGCTGATCGATATCTGACGGAAGCGTATCGGTGAATAAGAACTGAACGGCGTTTAGGATACTGACTGGGTCACCGCCTGCTCTCTGGATCACTGACGCAAAAAGGGGTGGAGAGGAGCCTCTTGATCCTGGTACAGCAGACGCGGGAGCCTGGCCATCGTTGAGGAGAACGAATGCAAGGTGCGCGGGGTAGACTAAGGGGCTCGAGCGTCAGCTCATGGTCTGATGATAGGGCAACCGAGTCACCTTGTGCGTTCGAATAGTCTTTTGCGAGCTGGATCGCAGCGGTTATGGACTGCCTCGTCTTGTCCGTGAAACTTTCGACGTTCATGGTTGGATCAACCCTAAGTAGAGAAAGGGGCGACCCGGGTCTCGTATCTCACAGCCACGCGGAATCCATTGCTCATGATGTTCAATACTTGCTGGCCCGCAGACTCGGTCGAGTTTTGCCCCCACGACGGCTCGCAAGATATCCTCATCTGTGGGACGTATAATTTGGAGTCCACACAGACTACCAATACCGATGACGCACCAAAAACCATCCAGAATCGTCGAGGCAAATGTCTTGTTTTTCGAGTATCATCTACCAATGGGAATGCTCTGTGAGTTCAGATCCTATCCTCTACCGGCGTCACCTTACAGTAAGACTGGGAGGTCGCAACTCCAAGAGATCGATTTGCCAGCGGTCCTCGACATGAAATGGTGACCATTATCTCTCACAAGACGGTCTACGCATCACCCACATTATGATCAGGTGTCATAGATCGTCTACCAGCACTTCGGTCTTGGGCGTCGCGGATTCCGAAGGAAACATATCTCTGCACGAATGGTTGGCTCACGAGGTGTCTTTTGCCCCATTCATCTCATCTTGCCGGAATTTTGTGATGATGGTCCTCGATCAGAACAGGTTAGCACCACTCCAACAACTGTCCTGTGCGCCGAAGAATGTCCTATGTCTCTCCATCGACTGGTCAAACCGCCGACGTCCAACAAAGTACGGGCGAGTTTTTCTCACCAGAACTTTCAGCGGATAATGTTCTTACAGCGGCCTTGGGAACTTGGTCGTGTCATTATCAGATGGGTCGTTGTCCCTTCTCAAGCCATGTTCTCAAGGAGAGCTTCTTGTATCTGACAAATGGCATGCTCATGACCACGAACCATGGATTGCGGCGTGGAATTACTGGGACAATTCCGTAATTTACTCGGGTAATGACACGAACTTCATTTTCCATGATCTCGTGTGACGATTCCTGATCCTTGGAGTTAGGCGGGGACGATCTCCAAATGAAAGGCTGGGACGAGCGACAAGGTTTTGACCGGCCTATCTTCGTCAATAGATGGTATGCGAAGGCAAATAACATATGCGGAAAGCTGAGCAGGGTTGTTGCGCAGGTTCGATGCGGGCGTGACAACCATTCAAAGTCACCCGCATATAGAACATTTACTTGCTGTTGGAAGGTGGGTCGCGCTCGACGAAGCTCAAGGGGAAAAATAACACAAGTGCAGTTATGACAACAAAGTTCGGCTTTTTGACACACGGAAGCCCTTAAAATCTCTAACAGATGTGGATGTCGGAGGTGGAGCCTGGCGAGTAAAGTGGCATCCGTCCGTTGAACGCAAGCACGATCTGCTTGTCGCGTGCATGCACGATGGTTTCAAGGTCGTCTGCTTCCACCCTATGAGTAATGGCCCGGAAGGGATTTTACTTGCGGATGGCACTTGTCACGAGATAACGAAACGATTCGACCAGCATCAATCCCTCGCTTACGGGGTTGATTGGTCTTTCCAGGATCATAAAGGCGGGGTCGATACCTTGATTGCAAGTTGTTCATTCTATGACTGTGCGCTACATGTCTGGAGTGGTTAAGCCAAAGAATAAATTACATTCGTTAATATCGCCGGATACTGTGCTAGTCGAACACGCTGGGGTGACATTTCAAGTCCTGCAGCCAAACGAGAACTGGTGGCGAGAATTGTGTTCGCCTCAACAAAAACAGCAGTTATCTAGCGGGAATCAATCCTCATGATCACCAGTGTCAGCGGGGGCCGGAATGGATGAATCCACGTCCGTGCCAGGACATTTAACGATTTCTCTCTGCTTTTTCCAAAAGCCGACATTGGGACCTTGCATGATGAAAGCCAACGTCCATTTTGACAGACCTCTCAAAGACTCCGGTTGGTGAGCAGAGAACGTCAAGAGCGAGGCCAAAGATAAAACGAATGTGAGGCTACACGATCTGGTTTCAGAAGTGAGGCACCGAGCAACTCGGGCATAGACGCACCATTCGGCGACGTGGGCCACTCGGTCGCTACTGCGCAACCAGTTTTCTGGTATCGAAGCTCTTAAAGCTTTGGGTAAAACGTAAAGCGCTACCTCCCTTCTCCTCTTTGCGTTTTCGATCCAGATACTCGTCCCACACACAAGCGAACCGACAAGAGGACCGCCGTAGGGACCGTCCCAGACGTCATGCGAGATTTTTGGAAAGAGCCGAGCCAGTGCAAGAGTGCGAGTAAAGCAGACTGAAAACCAGCACGAGGAAACGAACGTTGAAAGAAAAACTGCACTTCGGATGGCCGAGAGAAGGGCAGATAAAGCGCGACGCGGACGCAGGAGTGAGCTGGGTTTCGTAAGGAGAATTGGAAGAAAATGGACCTAAAACATGTCAAAGCTGAGGCATATCGATACGAATGCGTGCAAGGCGCAGACATACAGGAAGATAGAGGACAAGTGTTTGAGCGAAAGCAAATACGGCTCTGATAGCGGCATTGGCAATGCAATCATTCTCAAGCCCGAACGTTACACCGACGCCACCGTGGAGAAGCTCGCAGGGCATCCCTCCTAAACCGCTTCGCCCGCCAACTCCCAACTGTTTCCACGCTTTGTTGGCGGAATCACCCCCATAGGCAGGGAGGAAGGCGGGATTACCCCATGATGAAGGTCGTCCGAGTTCCTCGGCCAGTGGGACAGCGATGTCGCGTTTGGTGGATGACCCGTGGATATATGACCATGTACCTTCCCGGAGACCACGAAGGACCTCCAACAATCTCTTGTCAAGGTTGGCAAGAGAGCTTATCCTGTCGCAATGAGAAATGCCTTGTCGATGCCGTGGCAGAGATCACAGAAACGTACCATTTCACAAAGGAAGAAGGTAATCTGGAACCATGTATCTGGTCAGATAGGCTGCGAGTCAAGTGAAGGTAATTACCTCCGAGGTTGATAGAAGAAGCACCACATGATCCTACGGTGTGAAAACAAACGACTCGAACGCGGTTGGCGCGGTAGGATGTACCATCACGAACCTTGCGGAACTGGCCCAGAAAACAAGGGTATCCAAACGCATCGCCAACTTGTTTTGCCACTCCTTGGCGAGGCCTTCGGACTGCTTGTCAAACAACTTGGTATCGGCTGATGTGGAGGGTATGCTGGAGGGTTGTAACGCTGCATCGCCCCGTGAAGAGGCGTGTACTCGTCGTGCAGCAATCTCTCGTCCCTTTCGAAGGAGGAACGCCTGTACTGACGCGTCGAGGGCGCGCACGAAGAACAGTAGGCTGAGGTCCAAGGTGGGAGATGTTGCACCAAGTCGTCTATGCCTTCTCCGTCGCAAAAGAGTGACCGCAAACGTTGAGGAGATTGCATTCGCCAGCAAAGTTTTCAGGAAGAGCGGTAGCCAATGATGGGTTTGTCGACGCTGTGGGGAGTTCCAGAGTCGCTGCAGGGCTAGTCCGCCTGCAACAGCGACGGTTATCGCCGGAGCGAACCCAGTCGGGTGTAATTCCCTCAGGAGTGCACGCCAGAAGACGCGAACGCGAGTCGTGAAGGTTTTTGGATGGACTAGTAGTGCTAAAATGGCTGGTAGCAATACGGGACCAAGTGCGAGAGAGAGACAGAGAGAGTACGTGCGCAGCGCAATTTGCAGGGGATGACCGGAGTCATGAGAGATGTCCTTTACAACTGCGGCGAATGTCGCTCTCCATGGCGGAGTCGACTTGGGTGGGGACAAGGGAAGGGATGAAGGTGCCATCTCCAACCCAGCTTGGTTGTGGGCTGCAGATAGTAGTTGAAACACTCCATGTGATTGACAACGTTATGCGCGGGATCTCATATCATATCTTGCTGGCAATGATACATAACCAATGGAAAAACAGCAAGGCATCCGAACCCGAGTTACATGGCCATATCCTTTTAATCCGTGTCGCAGTCAACACGACATCAATGAAGCACCTTTTCCGACACCCTTATCACCACATCCGAATTCATCTCCATTGGCTGCTTATGGCGGGCATTCCTTGTGATGGGATCTTGCCTCGCAAGTGCTGGTCGCACTATGTTGTTCGCGTTCCGTCTCAGATCTGGTGTTACCCATTAGATAAACATAAACATCTAGAACCTACACAAACCGTTCTGTGCAGTGAAATACACTTACAATCCTGAGCGCAAAGGACATGGATATCGTCCGATCGTCTCAGTCCCTGTCCGAAAATTTGTCCAGGTTGGCGACATAACTCCAGAAATCAACGTCAGCCGACGAAAAAGCGCGTCCGAGACAGCTTTCGAGGTCCTTTGCCAGCCCGGCCCGCCTCACGAGATCGACAAACTGGGCGCGCGAATCGGGGAACACAAAAAAGCGGAGAATAGCCTCTCCCTGACCGCAGGCGTGTTGGGTTAGTCCGCGGGGACCAAGAGAGCACACGTACGTGATTTTTAAGGATGGTGGTCAGGTGCATTAGCGGAGGGGAGTTCCCTTCGGGAACAACATCCGGGAGACGTTCTTCGAGAGCACTTTGTGGTGATGGGAGGAGAGGGCTGGACCGCTTGGCTTTTCCCTTGACCTCGGGTGCGTGTGTCTGCACATAAGGTCCAAGCCAGATTCGCCAGAGTTCGAGTTTGCGCCCATCGCGTCCGAGCTGTCTGAGCAGGCGATGGACGTGTTGCCAGTCTTGTTCGGTTCCGTCCCACACGTGAGATGTATGGTGATCCAATTCGGCCAAGGAGAGACTGGAGGGAGGGAGTACGAGAGACGGGGAGGAAGACATGATGGTGTGACTAGAACGCGCGACGTTTGCAGGGCGCATCATGAGCCTGACCCAGCGCCTGCGTCTGACCCACGCGCCAGCACTGAGTTTTCCGATGTTAGCGTGCCAGTTGGTGCGACGGAAAGACCAGCTGTATTCGAAACCGTCGTGCTGTACCTCGCCAAGGTCTGACCGCATGTCAATCATCCAGGCGGTGGAGACCCATCGCCAAGTGCCGTCTGGGAGAGGGTAGCTGTCGAGGGTGAGGTTTGGGTAGTGTGCACGGGGGCTGCGGCTGTCTGGTATTGTGAACGGCTGTGGGTCGAATGGGAAGAGAGAGTGAGAAGAGTAAAGAGGTTTGGAGAAGAGGGTGATTCTAGGGGGTGGTCAGCCAGGAAGAGGAGAGGAGGTAACTGACGGACCCCCTCTGGTTTTCATACAGGATGGCCCAGCAGTAAACATCCTTGTCGTTGTTGAGGTGAGGGAGGTGAGCGTCATCAATAGTGATGTCGTCTGAGGGATGGTCGGGGGGAAGAAGAGGGAGGGAGTTGAAACTGGTGTTTTCGGTTCGTGACGGGAACAAGGGGAAACGAGGAAACGATGATTTTTGCAAGAGCCTACGACGAGCAGCGTCGGCATCGGCGGGGTCACCGGCGCGCATGTGTTCAGGGAGTGATGGCAATGACATGGTACAAGTCCAACTTGAAAGTGGCAATGACTCTCATGAACATGTTCCACCAAGTTGGCAGACTAGTTGCACGTCGGGTGGTGCAACGACGGGGATACGTCGCTGCAGGGAGGACGTGCCCGTCGTGCGGGACGGGACTGCCCACTGCGCTGCCAGTATGTCGTGCGTGCAGGTACGTTGGGCGGGTGGAAGACTCAATCACACATCACGAGTTGCTCGGGCTGTCGTACGGGCCGAACCCGTTCGTAGTCGACACGAGGCAACTGAAGCGGGGGTTTCTGGAGGCACAACGGCTGTGTCACCCGGATGGATGGGCGACTAGGAGCGAGGTAAGGTGGACTAGACTAGGACATGTACGTGGACTAAGAGGTAGTACAGGCAGACAGGGACGCGGCGCTGGCGGTGTCGAACGCGGTGAACACGGCGTACAAGACGCTGCTGTCGCCAATGGAGCGAATTGGGTATGTGCTGGGGCGGAACGGGGGGGAGGTGGGGGAGGGGGAGCAGGTGGAGGACATGGGGCTGATCATGGAGGTGATGGAGGCAAGGGAGGCGGTGGAGGTGAGCAGGGGCGCTGCGCTGGAGGAGCTCAAGGCTGCCAACGACGGCGAGTGTGCACCGTTGTGTTGGTGGGGGGAGGTGCTGAACTGGTTTTCAGACAAGATCGCGCGTGCGGAGAGTGCGATTGAGGGAGCTGTTGGACGGGGTGACTGGGCGGGGGCGAAGACATGGGCGGTGCGGCTCAAGTATCTGTTCACCGTCAACGACGCAATCCGCTACCGCGCGGAGAATGCCGAACAGTAGTATAACCTCGTCTACTTGGAATGTTTCGCGGTTTGGCTACGATGGCCACCCGCAAGAGGCCATTCATCACTGCCCAACAGCTCAATAGACCAGGAAAACTGCAGAAAACGGTCCAGAAACAACTCCTCAACGGCCCTCTCTACGATGCACCCTACATCGAACTCATACACGCCCGACCACGTCCCCCACCAAAGCAGTCCCTCCTCGACAACCCAAAGTCCCCCGTCGCCAACCTCGCCACCGCACTCGCCATCTCACTCAACTACCACTTCACTGACCTCTTCGACCCCACCGCAAATCGTCACATCGTCCGGTCCGTACCTTACCTCATTCCTCTCTCCCCGCTCACCCCTTCCACAGCTGCTCCCTCGTCCTCGACACCGTCCCTCAAATCACCGCTCTAGGTGACAACTCGGACAAAAAGTCTGCAGAGCGTCTCTGTGCCCTCTCCGCACTCTACCAGCTCCACAATCTCGGCCTCGTCCGTGCTCTCCATTATCCCCCGTCTCTCCATCTGACCCCGTGTCTAGCTCGACAAGCCTGCCAAGTCAGCGCCACCCGTCCCTGCTCCTCCGCTTCAGGCCACTTTGTCCGATGGCTCCGTCATCTCCTATGAGCGCGCGCGCAGCTTCATGGATTACTACTGTCGTCTCTACGGCTTCCCAAAGCCCGATATCGACTATCAACAACTCCACGTAAAGCATGCCAACCCCTCCTGGGAAGCCGTCATGTCCGTCGACGGTCGTCGCATCGGCATGGGCACCGCTTCCTCAAAGAAAGACGCTCAAATTCAGTGCTACCTCGACGTCACCCACTATCTCGAGAGCTGCGACCCGGCCCTTTGGAAGCGCTACCTCGCTGCCGCAAAGTCCGGAAAGGACCTTGGTCTCGCCCCAAAGGTCGCTCTCTCCATCAGCAATACACTCGCAGACGACATCCTCGATTTATGCGCCGATGTCAAGTGCACCATGCTCTACAGGAACAGGCCCGCCTCAAATCAGCCTGCTCCCCAACCACGCCCCCCTCCTACCTATCCCCGTCACTATTCCCTTCACCTCGCTTCTGTCAAAGCCGCAGAACTCGATAGGAGACGCCAGGCACATCTCCATGATCCAGCATCCGAGAAAATGCGTTCCATGCGCGCGGCTCTCCCCATCTACACCCGTTCTCGCCAGCTTCTCGACCACATCTCAAACAATGATGTCACCATCTGCATGGCAGCAACTGGGTCCGGCAAGACCACCCAGGTCCCTCAGCTCATCCTCGATGACTACATCGATCGCGGTCAAGGTGCACACTGCAACATCATTTGCACACAGCCTCGTCGCCTCGCAGCACTGTCCGTCGCTGACCGCGTCGCAAAAGAGCGAGGGGAGCTGGTCGGAAGCGGTTCTGTCGGCTACAGCGTCCGTTTCGAATCGAAGCTTCCCAAAGACCACGGCTCCATCACTTTTTGCACCATCGGTGTCCTGCTCAGACGCCTTCAGTCTGCCATGTCAGAGGGCGGCCTCGTTGCCGCAAAACTTGACCAAGTCACTCACATCTTGGTCGATGAAGTACACGAACGCGACATCGACACGGACCTCCTCCTAGTCGTGCTCAAGCGCCTCATGGAGGACCGCAAGTCGCGCAACATCCCTCTCAAAGTCGTGCTCATGAGTGCTACCATCGACCCACGCTTGTTCCAGGAGTACTTTCCTGACGCCGCCGGTAACAAGGCTGCCGTGATCGAAGTCCCCGGTCGCACGTATCCTGTCACGAAATATTTCTTGGACGACTTTATCGGTGACATGAAGTCGCAGCCCCACTTCCGCTGGGTGTTCAACGATGAATCTGTTTCCAGGTACCTCGCCCGAGAAGAGGCATACGTCGAGCAACATCACGTCGCTGTTCCACCCCCTCCATCACCATCTCACCCACCCTTGTTAGCCGACGACGAGCTAGAATTGCCCGCACCTCTTGTGGCTGCCACCATCTCTCACGTGCTCCAACAGTCCGATTCTGGCCATGTCCTCGTATTTCTGCCGGGGTGGGAAGAGATCTCGTCCGTACAACGAATCTTGTTGGAGGGGAGTCTTCCGCTCGAATTCAACGATCAATCAAAGTATAATATCCACGTCCTACACTCGACGATACCCCTTGCCGAACAGCAAGTCATTTTCGATCCCCCTCCCAAGGGCGTGCGTCGCGTCATCTTGGCGACCAATATCGCCGAAACCTCGGTCACGATCCCAGACGTTGTCTACGTCATCGACACCGCCAAGATTAAGGAATTGCGCTTTGACCCCGATCGACACATTTCCTCCCTCGTCTCGGCATGGGTTGGCTCGTCAAATCTTAACCAGAGGGTTGGACGCGCAGGCAGACATCGCCCTGGAGAGTACTTTGGTCTTCTGAGCAAGACTCGCACCGCAAACCTCCATCCTCATCAGACAGTCGAGATGAAACGCGTAGACTTGAGCAATGTCGTTATGCATGTCAAGGCCTTGAGTTTCCCCGGAATGGAAGTCGAGGAAGTTCTTGCGGCCACAATCGAGCCCCCTGCAGCCGACCGCGTCGCATCCGCTATGAAAGCCCTTCAGATGGTGGGCGCTTTGGACCATCAAAGGAACCTGACCTCGCTTGGTCGTGTCCTCCTCCAACTGCCAGTAGACGTACAGATAGGTCGTTTGGTCCTGTACGGCGTCTTCTTCCGCTGTCTCGACAAAGCGCTGGCCCTAGCCGCCATCCTCACTAACCGAGATCCCTTCTACTCTCCAATGCATCTCAAAGCAGAGGCAGCCGCCGTCAAGGCCTCATGGTCTCCAAGGGAGTTCAGATCCGACGCATTGACGATACTGAATGCTTACGATGCCTGGCACGAGATGTACCTCAATGGCGAACATGCTCGGGCATCCAGGTTCTGCGTTGAAAACTTTCTCTCCAAATCAACACTGGTACTGATCACCAGAGTTCGAAGACATCTCCTACAATCCTTATACCAAGCTGGAGTTATCGACGCAGCAGAGGGCGGCGTCTATGGTCGAGCGCGCGACCGCGAATGGACCGTGCCGCCCGCACTCAATGCCAATGCTCAATCTCTCCCCCTGCTTGCTGTACTGGTTGCTGTTGCGACCCAACCCAAATTTGCGGTCCGTACGGGTGAGATGACCCTGCGCACCCAGCACGACAAGGTTGGCTTTTTGCCATTGTCGTGTATACCTATTGATCAAATTCCATAGATGACCTTCATTCATCCGAGTAGTGTGAATCACCGCAAACATGTCAGAGATGACACCTCTTTGCTTCACGGAGAGAAGCAAATATATGCCTACGCAGAGAAACGGCAGAACCTCACTATCGCTGGCCAGACCCCACAAATGTACCTCATCAACACGACGCGCCTCGATCCTATGACCTATTTGTTATTCGGCGCAAACGACATTCAAGTCACTGAACGCGGGCTTGAATGTGACGAATGGTTGCCCATCACCGGAAACTTGGATGTTCTGGATGATATCCAGCACTTGAAGACCATGATGGAAGCTTGCATGTTGCGGGTGTTCGAAGGTATTCACATGAGCAAAACGCGCACTGGATTCCACCTCGCTGGGATGCCTACTCGAGAGGACGAAACGGGTGAAGAGATGCTGAAAGAAGACCTTTCCCTGTCTCCGCGGGAATTAACAGACCTAGATTCAATCACGCAGGATATCGTGCGGATACTGAACCGCTACAGCAACGAGCGGATGTCGGCACAGTCGGCGGCTAGTTCTCGGAATGCAACGCCAATGGCGTCCCCCGCATTCTCCACCACCAGACTGCCTGGACCGAGGTCGGGATATTCAACACCATTTGGTGTTGGTTCCACATACAACTCACGGCCTAGCACTCCAAGTCGACTCTCGCGTGGCTTTTATTCATGATTAGACTGGTTTCCCGGAGTAGCATATTCCCAGCTCGGTCACATTTGTCATTACTGTACATCCGTTCTAATGCTGGAATCTAATACTTGGGTTGTTGACGTTGCACTTTTCCTTTGACGTAAACAACACCCATACACTCGTCATTGAGCATCTCACCGCGACCATCCCCAGCAAATCCATCCACAAAACTCACTAGAATCTTGCAAGGATGGCTGCCAACATGCGTGGTTTAACCCAGGCAAGTCTCGTCCTACATCCCAGTGTGGTCTTCCGACTGATGCCATCCTAGTTCATTGCGGACATCCGTGGGGCTCGGGTGCGCGAATTGGAAGAGAAGAGAATAAACAAGGAGATGGCGAATATCCGCAAGAAGTTCAAAGGTATGGTGTCTCTTAGCAGCGTTGTGTCCTCCAGGCTCATGGGATATTCCCAGACGGAAACCTTGACGGTTATCAGAAGAAGAAGTAAGCTTAGGAGCGTCACCATCCATTCCACATCCAATCTGAATTCCCGCGTCTCCAGGTATGTTGCAAAGATCATTTTCACATATATACTGGGTTACAAGGTCGACGTGGGACACATGGAGGCCGTCAACCTCATATCGAGCTCCAAGTATTCAGAAAAACAGATCGTATGGCGCCCAGCTATTCTGTTTTAGATGGTATCTCACTATGTCGACAGGGATACCTTGCTGTAACGCTCCTCATGCACGAGAACTCGGATTTCCTTCGCCTAGTCGTGAACTCGATACGAAAGGACTTGGATGAGAACAACGAGGTCAGCAACTGCCTTGCTCTGCATGCAATAGCAAATGTTGGTAGCAGTGAGATGGCAGAGGCTCTTTCAGAGGATGTGCACAGGCTTCTCATTTCACCGTGAAGTGTATTTCCTATCTCATTTCAAATCTGGCCGCTGACCATGCCATAGGACTTCTCAAACGTTCGTCAAGAAGAAAGCAGCGTTGACACTGTTGCGACTGTACCGGAAGCATCCAGAAGTCATTCCTGCGGCAGAATGGGCGTTGCGCTTGGTGTCCATCATGGATGATCCGGATTTGGCACGTTTCCTAGTCGTCTTTCCTCACATATATCTGACAGACAGTCCCTAGGGCGTGGTTTTATGCGTGACGAGTCTGATTATGGCCCTCGCCCAAGACCATCTTGACGCCTTCGCAGTATGTTATACCAAGGCTGTTGATCGTCTGCATCGTGTGAGTACATCATATCACTCTACCTGGAGAGAATGAATTCATGTTTTCGTAGTTGGTCATCCAACACGAGTACTCGGCAACATATGCCTACTACAAAGTTCCTACTCCATGGCTACAAGTGAAGCTCTTGCGACTTCTACAGTATTATCCTCCAACAGGTGCGTACCAGCTGTCTCCACCAAGCAAGCACGCCATTCAATGGAATCCGTAGAGGATCCCGCACTTCGCAACGCGTTGAATGAGGTTCTTCAGACGATTATGACAAACAGCGCCGAACCTTCGAGAAATGTGCAACATAATAATGCCCAGCATGCAGTCCTTTTCGAAGCCATCGGCCTCGCCATTCACTTGGACACTAATTCACCTCTCGTAGACACGGCTGCGGTTCTCCTCGCTCGCTTCATCTCTTCCAAGGAAACAAATGTTCGGTACCTTGGTTTGGATACAATGGCTCATCTCGCAGCGCGCGCGGATTCTCTCGATCCGTTAAAGAAACATCAAGGCACAATCATCCTATCCCTTCGCGATAAGGATATCTCCGTGCGGAGACGTGCCCTAGATCTGCTCTACAGCATGTGTGACGTCGATAGCTCGGAATTGATCGTGGGAGAACTCCTCCGATATCTAAAGGTTGCAGACTACGCGCTGCGGGAAGAAATGGTACTCAAAATTGCCATTCTTACCGAGAAATATGCGAGCTCCTACAAATGGTACGTCGATACCATATTGCAGCTTATCAGTGCTGCCGGCGACCATGTTGGAGATGAGGTGTGGTACCGAGTGGTGCAGATTGTTACCAATACAGAGGATCTCCAGGAATACGCTGCACGAGTAGTGTTCGTGCATCTCAAAGCACCCGTCGCGCATGAAAGTCTGGTCAAAGTGGGGGGTATGGTGCACAATTTGCAGCCCTGTCGTAATTCTGATGGTTACTTTGACAGGTTATATCTTGGGCGAATATGGTCACCTCATTGCAAACGAACCGGGATACAGCCCCATCGAACAGTTTCAAGTGTTGCACACAAAATCGCAATTCTGCGTGGCCGCCACACGCTCTCTTCTCCTCTCTACTTATATCAAATGGGTCAATGTCTTCCCAGAACTCAAGCCCCAGCTTATCAACATCTTCGAGCGTTATAGGCATGTTCTCGATGCCGAGCTCCAACAGCGCGCCTGCGAATTCTATGCGCTCGCGTGCCGATCAGATGACGACGAAGTGCTGCAGAATGTTTGCGAGGAGATGCCACCGTTCCCACCTCGTGTCAGCACGCTATTGAGTCGGCTGAACCGCAAGCTCGGAGATACCGAAGACAAACGGACTTGGATACATGGAGGGAAAGAACTCAACCTCGAGCGCCAACTAACGAAAGCCCAAACTGCCAAGAGCAAAGGCGCGCCCTTGGACAGCTTAGCCCCAGCTTCTGCCATTCCGGCTGCGGATGGCGCGATGAAGTCGCTCGCTGGCCTTGACCTGTCTGCGACCAGTCGTCCTCCTGGGTCCGAGGTAGCCCCCCGACTTACCATCGGGCCCGGTATTGACAAATGGCTCATCAAGTTGACTTATAGTGCGGAAGGGGTGCTCTATGAAGACGCCCAAATACAAATTGGTGTCAAGTCAAGATTCCAGGGTCACCTCGGACAACTCGCTATATATTTTGGAAACAAAGTATCCGCTCCCCTCACATCGTTCACGTCTACCGTTCACGTCAGCGAGCCGGATGCACTCTCCGCCACATTTGCTAAAATCCCCCCAAATGTACTTGCCCCACGCACTCAAAGCCAACAAATCTTGCACGTTGAGTGCAAGAAGGTGTTCACTTCATTCCCCATCCTGACAGTGTCCTTCTTGGCCGGAGCCCAGCAATCCATCTCAATACGTCTGCCGATCACGGTTACGAAGTTCTTTGAAGGTGTTAAATTTGGACAGGCAGATTTCTTTGAACGTTGGAAGTTGATTGGGGGGCCGCCGAGAGAGTCTCAGGTGGTTTTCCCGATACTATTGGACAACGCTGGCCACATTGATCTCGCGCGCAATCGACAAGTGATCGGCGGCAATCATTTGGCGATCCTGGAAGATATTGACCCTAATCCAAGCAACCTTGTGGGAGCTGGGGTTCTCCATACTTCTATAGAGGGCAAGGTTGGGTGCTTGCTGCGCCTTGAGCCGAATCGTGAAGCGAAGGCATGTTTTATTTCCGTGACTGTACAGCTTGTTCATCACTAACTTGGTATGCAAAAAAGTTGTGTCGTGTCACCGTGAGGAGCACCTCGGAAGACGTGGCAAGTGAAGTACGGAAGCTTGTGGAGACAGTGCTCAAGGCAAACTCGTAACATTCGTCATTCACTCCCAAGGACTCCGAATCCATGCATTTATAATATCCAGCCATGTATAATACAGGCATAATATATCAGCAACAGTTTAAGGGGAAAATAACGGAAAGCAGCAGAGAACGAAAAGAAATCCAGCCATCGGTTGCTATTTGCAACAGACATGTTACCGGGGCGTATCATCGTCGTATCAAAAGCCCGTTAAATATGCTTTTCGATTTTTTACCAGGTTCATCATATGCCACTGCCGATGCTGCATCTGAATTCCGAAGTTGGTGTGCAGCGGAGGGGGTATGTGGCTCAGCAGAAATCGATGTAAAGGTCGAAATTGAATCAGCTGATACCGACTTGGGCCGCAGGAAGCGCGGTCGGCTTAGCGTACGTGACGTTCGATCGTCGGGAAATGTCAGGGATTCGCGCGAAGAGATTTCGGGGACAGAGCCTCGTCGAAGGACAACGAGGTCCTCACGAAATGGATTAGGGGGGAAAGAACTGTCAGGTAGAGGTTGGGAGCTGGTCGGAAGAGGTTGGTCGGAAGATGAAGAGGCTGTAGAGGGTCGAAATGATGTTGCATGAACGCGACTGATAGGAGATGTGGGTGAGGGCAGAGAGTGCGGAGTTAGATCCAGCAAGCGGGGTTGAGGAACATCCCATGCTAGGCTAGCCGGCTGGGTTTCGGCCGTGGGAAGCTGATTGACACGTTGTAAGGCAACTTCCTCCACATCAAAGCACCGAGAACAGAGATCGGATACATGATCTCTTTCAACCAAACTAGCCTTCGAACCAGCGAGTCTCGCGCTGCGGATCAAAGATGAACTGATGCATGCAAGGTGTCTCGGTATATCAAAGACGTGGGGAAGGAGGGGGACGGCTTCTCTCTCAAGGATTGGGATGGTTGGTCCCCGTTGGTGTAAGGAATTCACGACTTTGAGTCGTTGATGACTGAAAGTAGGGTGACCAGAATGCGGACTGTACATGTCGTGGATCGGCGTGGAGACAACTAGAATGTAGTCCACCATCGCTGGAAGATTTTGCTTAAGAAAGTTCTTGACCCCACGCATATATTCCTCTTTTTGCATAGTCTAAGCCATTGTCTAAATCAGCTGCATTCAACAGGATACAGGATCTACAGCCTTACCACGTTGAGGTTGGCTAAACTCTGTATGACTTTGGCGATCAACGTGAGGCTGCGCTGTACTGTAGCGCTGGGTAGTCCTGCACGATGTAAGTTTTGTGTTCTAGCAGGCAGACCGTTGAACTACCTGGGGTTAATCCGAAAAGGTGTGGATGAAGGATAGCGGGTACGATGAAACGAAGAAAACAGAAGGCGGAGACACTCTGCCGGGGAAGCTCCTTGTTCTGAGTGTCTTGTCCATCTTTCTTCTTGTACCGAGTTTCAACAAGCTTCCGGATGTGTTCGAACAACCTACGCATTTCACTGGCAACCCCGTCAGCGAGGAAGTATGATTGAAAGAATGACATACTGCGGGCAATCGCTCCTATGGGCATAAATGGAGTCCCATATTGTCTGGCACCACTCCACCAACTGCTCAATTCCACGCTCAACGTCCTTGGGACTCTTGCTGTTGCGATTTGGATCGACTTCAATAGTTATCTTTTCAAAGAAAATCTGACGGATATTTCTTCCGATGCTTGCTTCTAAAAACGCCCTCCCGTAAAAAGCCATCGCGAGTTCCATCGCCTTCGTAAACATAGTATTGCCTCGAAATAGTGTATTGTGTGCTGAGGAAATCAGTCATGCGGAACACTTTCGTTTTCAGAATTCTTACAGCTGGGAGTGCCGTCAACCTCACGATCCGCATATTCTGTGATATGTTCCACGAGGACGCCCTTGGCGATGGCGATGAACATCAGTTGTTCGGACAAGGTACGCAATTGAAACCTGCGTTCGAACTCGTTCATCCACTCCAAAACGTTACGTGAATGGAGCACCTAAGGGAGAGTGGAAATCGGTGGCCAAGCTGACCACGATAAAAGCTTCAAATCTCACCGTGAGCATACCAGAGTAGCTTGAGTGGGGGAGAATGATCTCTCTGCAGGAAAAGTTGAGCGATCTGGGAAAAACACATTACACGAACGACTCACTCCTGGACCTTGAGCTTCATGCGTATCTCACCGACTTGAACACCAGGCAAAAAGCCACTCGACTGAATAACCGGGAACCACCCCTCTACGTCTTCACTTCTACGGAAATTGGTGAGCGCGATACGGATGGAACCGAGGAGTGTCGGTTTCACGAGCCGCTTCTCCTTCCATAGCAAGACTTCTAGAGCTTCAAAAGGCGGTAAATCCGAAAATAAGAAGTTCTCGTGCCAATCTGGAGAGCCTATTCCCTTCACCACGGTTGTTCGACCGCAAACGTTGTCATTTATATGAATTTCGCAGAATACATCCAAGTCGACGGGATCGGACTCCGTCCTGCCGTCCTCGCCAAGCATCAAGGAACTTGCATTGACATCAACAAAGGGCTTCTGACAGCCAAGATTCCGTCCCTGCATTACGGTGAGTTCAACTTGCCGCCACATGCGGTACAATCCGCCATCTGAAGGGACGGAAGGTTGACCGTAAACCTCGGCCCTGGCGTACGATCGAAGGAGAACGAGCCATGTGTTGCAAGCATCTGTATCACCAAAGTGAAGATATATCTGCTCGGAGCCGAGACCGGAACTCCATCGTTGCCCACTGTATTCCCGGATCAACAAGGGGAGAGAACGGGAGGTAGAGGACACCGCACCCGGCAGAGGATATCCCGATACAATTTTTGCGGAGGAACAATGACGGATCAGCGTAGCGAATGTCAGTGTGGTTGAGCATGTGCAAGTATACTGTTTGGTATAGAATTGTTTCCTTGACCAGGAGTCAGCGAAGCGGAAAGAACGACTGATGATTGATGAATGCGCCATACATCGAGATAGATGTTCAGGAGGCAACGGTCGTTCTCTTCCGATATTTTGCATGTCGCTGGTCTCCACTGGGCTGATCCGGGAGAGCGAGTGAGCGATATCCAGCTTGATTTCTCTATAGGGTATTTGATTCTTAGCGGGTTCCATAGTGCATGTGGTGCGTTGCGGACCTTTGACCTTCTTGGGGACGTCCTCGACGGATTTACGGAGCTCCTTACGATCAACTTTGCGGCGAGATACCGTGGGCTAAGGAAGAGCAGTGAGACGAAGTAGAACGTAGAACAAGACTTGAGGCACACTTTGCGTAGACCGAGGGCTGCTGTGGAAGGGACGTAGAGCTCGGCAGAGACGATGAATTCGCGAGGGGATGCCTCGCCGGAGATGCGTTCCTCAAGTGACATGACGGACTGGAACGAGCGGAGTGCAACTGACCATTCAAAGTCGTTCGCTCTGCCTTGCCTATCAAGCTACTACAGCGCCGTGCTTTCACGTTGAAACGTGGTATATGTCCCTCCCAAATCCAGCACAACACCTCGCGAGAAGCAGGCACAACCGTGGTATCAACAAGAAAGAAAACAATCCCAAGATCTAGCGGTAAGCGTTGAGATGCAAGTGTCGAAATAGCCTTCATCGCAGGAAAGGAAGAAACGCGACCAAGGCGGGTAACATGATGACGACAGAAAACGATTGTATGTAGAGTGTGAAATATTGGAGAAAGCATTAGAATGACGCGAGACAGCAAATTAAACGAGTGGTTCCTGCACGAGCCTGAAGGTAGCGTCCAGACAGTCCGTGTCATTTTTACTCTTCTTTGAGCCTGCAGCGGACACGAAACATGAGATGACGCATTACACTGTGAATGCAATCGTACCCTTTCGCGTTGGCGTGTCCATTACCGTTAGTAACACTCTTCTTCCCCCTTACAGGCTTTCGATATGTCTGAATGTAAAAGTTGATAAAGAGGACGAGGTAACTTGAAAGGAGCCCGCAGCCAAGCAACGCAGCGGTCTCGGTTCCAGCGCAGTTTGCGACGTGAGGGAGGTGTGAAAAACGGGAATACGCAAAGTGCTGGTATGCTAGACACGAGATGTCAACATCTTCCAGACATCTGGAGAGTTAGCCCACACGTACTGCCGAAGTAGACGATGAAGAGGTCGATGACAAATTGCGTAATTTGCATCGTTGTGAGGTATTTCTTCCACTAAGAATCTGGTCAGACAAACGTAAGCTATAGTAGCGACCAAAATACCCAAATCTTGGCACCACCGGCCGTCGCATAATAGTAATAATCTGTGGTCCCTTCAGCAACAATACAAATAGTTCGCCTAGACACTTACACATAACGACATGGACTAAGAGATTCAAGGAAATAACGACCCAGGACTGATATGGAAAATTGAGGAGAGAAATAAAGTGCGAGATTGGAACTTACAACGCTCGTCTTGCCATTTAACTGTGTGAAGCATAACAAAGCCGTTGCGGAGTGGTGGAAGACGTGCAGAAAGGCTAGACGTGCAGATTGTCAACGTGGACTAGCAAGACGAAGACTGGAATACGAACCCAGAGGCTTCTTCTTCAGCGCCAAGAAGACCGTGTCGAAAAGCTCGATGTATTTGAAGTAGTAATTGATCATATAATAAAATTCGAGTCTCTAAAATGCGGTAATGGTAAACGAAGAATAACAGGAAGTGGGAATGACTGACTGGTGTCCATGATGTCTCGTTACACATGGTATCATATGTTCCTGACTTGACCCATATCGATGCCACCTCCTCAACCATAAGGGCGAGAAGCAAACCACTTCCCAGAGTCAAGAAAGCGTTGTGGATACGAAAGAGAGTGTTGAGTCTTTGCGCAGGACGGTTCCTCATGACTTTCTGAATGCCGAAGATGATGACGAGGTAGGACGCCAGGGTCGCGGACACGACAGGCAGTGTTGAGATGGGGGACTTGCCTCGGACATAGTGAGTGAGATGATAAGGGAGAACGTCAGCAGGCAAGACGGTGAGGAGAAAGTCGGCAAGGGGAGCCATGACAGTGCAAGTTGGAAAAAATGAACGCGAGCGAGTTATGACATCCGCTCGGGAAGCGTGACATGGCGGCGTGACTCCGGCGTGCACACCGGAATGGGACCCCCGATTTGGAGACCGGGGGGCCGGCACGGACGCAGAAGTCACGTGAGATGACGACGCCCCCACTTTCCTTGTTTGTCAATGCCCTATTCGCTCAACCTCGACGAGCAACTCGGGACAGCTTGAAACCCGCAGCAACGTCGTCACAATGTGGTGGTTGGATCCAGGAAAAGAAGTTTTGAATGTCGTGCGTATCACCGCCAACATCGTCTACAAATCCTAACATCGACGCGTGCAGTTGTTCAACAGAATTCTCGCTCCATATGTCGAGAACCTCGACATGAATCAGGTTAATTATGGAATAGCACAAGGTCATTTCCTTGGATCTACTTTCTACTACCCCCACAAACGTTGTGCTTTGTCTAGGTCAGCTGACATTGAAGGGCCTTCGCCTCAAGAAAGGCGCTCTCGATAAGTTCAGACTTCCCGTCGATGTTCTCGAAGGTCGGTACACAGTTTGCTTTCCGTCACTTGCTAAGGTTTTGTTTTCAGGATATCTTGGGACATTCACGTTGTCCCTTCACTGGTTGAACTTGGGCAACCAACCAGTGGAGATACTCATTGAAGACGTCTACCTCCTTGTCGTGCCTTCTCCGCGGGATAACGTCGATCCCGAAGAGGAGGAACGCAGAGCGCAAGCCATCAAGCAAGAACGCCTCGATGATGCCGAGTTGCTGCACATGCGCGGGCAGGCAGAGGTTTCGTCCGGTATGCCACTTTTGCTTCCTAGCTTGAAATCAATTTTATTGCTCATTTGGTTCGGCAGACACTTCCCCTCAGTCCCAGGGTCTCTGGGCTTCTTTGACTGCCAAGATAATTAATAATGTGCAAGTGACAGTCAAGAATATACACGTGAGATACGAGGACAAGCTAAGCGTTCCCGGTGTAAGCATGTCTGTTATATTAACTCGACCTCCTTTGATCCCAACTATTGCTTGCAGCATCCTTTCGCTGCAGGAATTACGCTCGCAAGTTTCGCTATCCAGTCCGTCAATGAGCATTGGGAGTCAGCATTCATTGAAAGTACCGCAGGCGCGATACATAAAGTAGGTAGCCCCACAATAACTTCACAACGTCATTCATCACAATTTAGTTGTCGAGCCTTCTGTCCCTGGCTATCTATTTTGATACAGATTCTCTTAGCATGGCTGGCTTGCCATCACATGAAGCCAAGAAGAGGCTCATGGATATGGTATACTCTTATCCAGGTTGTCTGCGATGGCTGACGATTGTGGGCAGATCTCCCTTAATGGTCAAAATTCCTCTCACCAGTTTGTCCTCAGTCCCGTGTCGGCGGAGGGTAGAGTAAGTAATGTATTGACTATGGTGGGGGTCATGACCTTACCGAGTCCCTGAAGATTGTCATGAACCACGAAGTAGACAACAAGACACCTCAACTTGATGTGCACCTACGATTTGAGGAAATTGGAGTAGCTTTGGATGACAACCAATACCGGGACATCATATCTCTTGTGGATATGTATCATTTCTATATCCGTCAGCATCAAGTAAGTACGAGCGTCCGTGCTACGCCACAGACTACCGAAGACACTCTAGTACCGCAAATTCCGACCTAGTGAAGAAGACTTCGCGAGAAACCGCGCCAGAGCTCGTCTGCGATTCGCTGGCTCAGCGATTTTAAACAGCGTCCACGAACGACGGCGGAAATGGACGTGGGCTTACTTTGCGGAACGTCGCGACGACCGAAACAAATACGTTGAACTCTTTGGAAGAAAACTCATGAATACTCTCCGGGAGCATGTACGTAGACCCTTTCGCCAGACAAATCTTCCTTGTTCAATCATTCGGAAACAGGAGGCTGCCTCACTTGCAGCCTTGGAACGCAAGCTTACATATGAAGATATTCGCTTCTACAGGTCCATCGCGCGATCTCATCTACGGGAGGATATTGCCCAACGCAAAAAGCTTGAAGAAGAGCGTGCTCAGCGACAACAAGCGCGTGGTTGGACATCTTGGTTATGGGGTTCTGCAGACTCTGGTGTTTCAAATGAGGATACAGGCTTTGGCGGACCAATGACTGAGGAACAACGAAGGCAACTATACGATATCCTCGACTACGACGAAAAATCTGCTATCGCGGCTTCCTTGGAAACACCGCGGGATGCTCTGAAACTGCGGGTCGCAGCTGAGCTAAGAAAGGGAACTTTTGCATTGAAGAGCCATCCAAGAGGAGCAACCTCGGATATTATATCTATGGTTTTTGAATCATTCCGTGCTGATTTCATTCAAAGACCCGGTAACTTCGAAGCGTCAGTCTCCCTTGGAGCATTGAGTGTGTTCGATGGAACCACCAAGAATACCCTTCATCCTCAAATCGTACGAGTCAAGAGTCCCATAGCCGAGCATGTCGGGCCAGGGAAGCACGTAGAATCAGACGAACCTTTCTTTTACCTCAAACTTGAGAGTAATCCACTCGATCAGCGGGCAGATTCTGCCCTTACAGCCCGCATGCGCCACATGGAGATAATCTATCACAGAGGGTATGTTGAAGCGATTGCGAAGTTCTTGCAACCTCCAGAGAGTCAACTGGAATCAGTAGAAGCATTGCTCGTGAGTAAATGCGCATAACCCCTCTTTTACGATATAACCGTATCGCAGAACGTTGCTAGTCAGACGCTGGAGGGTCTGCGAAAGGAGACTCGTGCCGGTTTGGAATATGCGTTACAATCCCGCAAGACGATTGATTTGCAAGTGGACATGAATGCACCCGTGATAATTATTCCTGAGGAGTATGTGCTTTCCTCGACATTTTTGCTATATGACCTGACGTTCCACCAGTATTACCTCCTTCGACTGTGGTCACTTGATCATTGACGCGGGCCACATTGCCGTGGAGAGCGATCTTGCAGATAAAGACGCCATGCGCGAGCTACAAGCAAAGAAGAACCAACAATATAGCGAAGCGGACTACAGGCGCCTGGAATTGCTTATGTACGACAAAGTGACGCTCAAGCTCGAAGCTGCGCAGGTGATTCACTTCTCTTAAATTCCGGGTTCATGTTCTGAACGATTGTAGTTCATCATTGGGACTAACCTGCAAGTGTGTCGCGACGCTCTCACATCGAAAACTGGCGACCACCTACACCTACTGGAGCGTACTAACATTGAATTTCAAGTACAGAACTCCATTGTTCCAAGTGCTCTCACCCTTGCCCGATTCAAAGTTTCCGGGAAACTGCCAAGTCTACACGTCAATCTATCCGATACGAAGTATAAGACACTTATGCGATTGGTTGACGTTACAATTCCACGTTTTGGCGAGGAATCGGAGAAAAGGTACAAGCCGAAGTCGTCGCCAGCATATATCGACACGGAACCCATAGTCTTGCCTTTGTCGACGGGATTATTCTCGCCGACGGGACTAGAATACAACGTCGATGACGATCAATCTGAAACTGAACCCGCTTCTACTAATCGCGACGAGATATTCTTTGAAGCGAGCGACGGGACTTTAGAGGTAGCAGACACGATCATTTATTGCCTTAATTTCACTGACATGTGCAACAGAATCCGGAACTCCGGCAGCATATCTTTGAATTCGATTTCGCGGTCGACGACTTGCGCGCGTCAATTTCGCGATCAGGTTCGGATGGGGGCGAGAAGTCGCTTGGCTATGTCACCCTTCAACACTTCCGGCTCGGCTTAGTACTCCTTAAATACAATCTAACTGTGGACGTCAATCTCAGGTAAGTATACATACAATGAGCCTAGGTTGTGGTTGACAATTTGCGAAGGACTTTAATTATGAATATCGTGCAGCCCGATGGGGATCCGATCCGATTCATTTCATCAGTCGATACGAATGATGGTGACAAGGATCTTCTCTCAGTATCGTACCTGCGCGTTCAGAGAAATTCCCCCGAGTTTTCTACAATTTACGACAGCATCGAGCAAAATGTCGATGTCCGGCTTTCGACTTTCATATTCAATGCCGCACCCGAGCCTGTCATTTTCCTCTATGACTTCCTAATCACCACGTTCGTTCCGCAAGGAAATTCGGTAACTGTTGATGACTTAGAACCTGCGGGAATTACGAGGAACCAACTACGATCCACCAGCACCAC